>PVJA010033547.1:0-23239 GCA_004027025.1 Myocastor coypus | reverse complement strand
AAAAAAAAAATAAATAAATAAAAGACCAGCAGAAATCAACAGTGCAGTTATCCAAAATGTTCTGTATATATACATAAATATATCTTTTTCCCTTCTCTCATTTGTCCTTTTCCTCATTCCAGTTTTTCCTTCCCATTGAACAAAGTTTTTTCCTTTCACAGTATCTATGGTATCTTTTGCATTTTAAT
This sequence comes from Myocastor coypus, assembly GCA_004027025.1. Taxonomy (NCBI): domain Eukaryota; kingdom Metazoa; phylum Chordata; class Mammalia; order Rodentia; family Myocastoridae; genus Myocastor; species Myocastor coypus. Next base: position 23,051 of record PVJA010033547.1, on the reverse strand, counting down.
TACTCTTTCATATGCTCACACTAGGGAGGTAATATTATGTTTGCATATATGGATTAGACTTATTTACTTATAAATACTTGTCTCTAGCTGCATCCATTATCTGCAAAAATCTTAAATTTATCTTATTTATAGTAAAAAGAAAAAGAAAAAAAGCATTAACTGCTTCTTTCAAAAGACCAGCAAAAATCAGCAGTGCAGTTATCCAAAATGTTCTGCATGTATACATAAATATATCTTTTTTCCCTTCTCTTATTTGTCCTTTTCCTCATTCTTATACTCCGTTGTGTGAAAATAGCATACCTTCTTAATGCATTCCTCATTTGAGGAGTTTTTGGGTTGTTTCAAAGATTTAGCTATGTCAAATTGCGCTGTTACAAACATGGGTACACACACATCACTGTGGTATGATTTCAGTTCTTTTAGGAAAAAACCTAGGAGGGGAAGAGCTGACTTGAATGGGACCTTTTGAGGAATTTACGTATTGCTTTCCATAATAGGTGTACCAGTCTGCACAACAACCAACAGTGGAGAAAGACTTTTCTCCCACAGCCTCTCCAGCACTTGTTATTGTTTAACTTCTTGATGATAATCATTCTTTCTGATATAAGACGATATCTCAGCATTGGTTTAATTTGCATCTCTTGAATGATACTGGTGCTGAATGTTTTTTCATGTATTTATTTTCCATTTGCATCTCTTCATTTGTGAAATGTGTATTTATCTCAGGTGCTCATTTTTGGATTGGGTCTTTGAATTTTGGAGGCCTGATTTTTAAAAGTTCTTTGTATGTTCTAGATAGGAATTGTTATGCTTTGTGTCTAGTTATTCCTCCCCCTCCACAAAAGCCTCATGAGGTCATGGGGTGGCTTCCAGATTTTGTGATTAATTCTTGATCCAGTGATGGAATTGTGAGTATTAGTGCTACACTTTCTCTGAGGCCAGTAATCTGCATATACATGTAAAGTGGAAAGAGAGGCCTGCTAGCTGCTGCAGCTGCTGTGCCACCCTTTACTCTTTGCTGTTTTCCTCTGCCAAGAAGGGAGCCCTGTGCCACTCTGCCTTGGAGCCAGCTAAGTATGCGACTGAAACCTCCACCTACTGTGAGCTCAATAAACCTTTCCTTCTTTAATTTTTGGTGCTAGGTATTTTGTGCCAGCAAGAGAAAAGTAACTGAGACAGGAGTACTTTTTCTGAAGAGTAGTTCACTATCAGTTTTTCCCAATTTATGGGTTTTCTTTTTATTCTGTTGGTGATTTCTTTTGAAATGCAGAAACTTTTAAAAAAGATGAGATCGCAATTGTTGATTCTTTGAAATATTTCCCCTGAAGTTTGATTTTTGTTCATGAACACTCTATCTACCCCTATGTCCTTAGGATTTCAACTTGCTTTTTCTTCCAAAAGCTTTAGAGTTTTAGCTTTAATATTTAAATCTTTGACACATTTTGACTGTAGTTTTGTGCATGGTGATAGCCATGTGTCTATTTTAAGTTTTTGAAATGTGGAAAGCCAGTATTTCCAGCTCCATTTATTAAACAGGGTCTTCTTCCAGTGAGCCTGTTGGCTCCCTTGTTGGTGATAAGGTGGCTGAGTGTGTTTACAGTTGTGTCTGCATCTTCTAATTTATTCAACTGATCCTTGGTGTGTATTTATGCCAGTGTCATTTTGATTTTATCACAGTAGCTTTGTAGTATAATTCCAAGTCATGAATTATGATGCTATTTTTCTTTTGTCATCCATTTTTGGTTTTGCTATTCTTGGTCTCTTCTGGTTCCACTGAATTTTTTTTTTTTTTTTTTTTGTCTTTTTGAGACAGGGTCTCGCTATGCAGCTCAGGCTGGCCTTGAGCTCACTTTTGTAGCTCAGGCTGGTCTCGAACTCGCACTGATCCTCCTGCCTCAGCCTCCCAAGTGCTGGAATTACAGGTGTGCACCACCACGCCTGGCTCCACTGAGTTTTAAGAATTTTTAATTTTTTCTAGAACTGTGAGGTGTAAATGGTATTTTAATTGGGATTCCACTGAATTCATATAATAGTTTGTGGAGCATGGCCATTTTCCTATTCAGGATCAAGGAATATCTTTCCATTTCCTGAAATCCTCTTTGATCTCTTTTTACAGAGTACTATAAATTTCACTATACAAATCTTTTATGTCCTTTGTGAGATTGATTTCTAAATATTTAAGTTTTTTGGGGTGTTATTTTGAAAGGTATGGTTTCCATAATTTATCTCTTGGCTCATTCATTGTTTGTGCATAGAAATACTATTGATTTTTGAGTGTTGACTTTGTATCCTGCTATGCTACTGAATTTGGTTATTAAATCTACAAGACTTGTGGAGTCTTTTGAGTCTTCTATGTAGAGTATCATGTCACCTGCAAATATAGTTTTACTTCTTTTACAATCATATTTCTTTTATTTGTCTGTCTTGTCTAATTGCTCTGGCTAATGTTTCCATAAGTATGTTGAAAAGGAGTGATGACAGTGGGTATCCTTGTCATGTTTCTGATTCTAAAGTGAAGGCTTTCAGTTCTGGTTTGTTTCATACGATGTTGGCTGTTTGGTTTATCATAGATAGCTTTTATCAGATTGGTGTAAAGATCATCTATTCCCATTTTCTGTAGGATTCTTATCATTTGTGTGTGTTTTAGACATTATTTAGGTATAATGGGCATACTGAACTGCATATACGTAAAGTATACAATTTGGTAAGTTCAAGGCATTTATATACCTGTAGATGATCACCACATTCATAATGGTGAGCATATCCCCAAATTTCTTGTACCTCCTTATAATCCATCTCCTACATGCATCATCAAGGAAGCAATGATTTGTTCTGTATATTTATTTTAATTTATATGTTTTAGAATTTAAGATAAAAGGAGCTATTGCTTAATGTTTTTTTCTTTCCTTAACTCAATATTATTATTTTTATTCTGTACATACACATTTTTTATTACATATTTTCATCATCAGATCAGTTTAGATTAATACATATAGGTATATAAGATTGATCAAACAATTAAACATTAACCTTTCTAAATCCACATTACTTTTTTTTTTTTCTTTTCCCCTTTCTTTTCTTTGAAAGTTGACATATTGCATATTGTCCTGACAATCGTTCTACAGAGTACAGTGTGTGGGCATGACCCACCTCCCTATTGATGTTGCTTAGAAAAATTTAAAAAAAAGGAAAAGAATATACTTCTCTTTGGACTAAGAGGAAGCAGATACATACACAGTCAAAGGTTTTGCAATTGCAGTGGGCCACCAGTGAAGCTTGTGATGTTGGAGGATATTGAATCTAAGCCTCATAAAGCTCATCTCACCAATCTATCTCTGCGTTCCATTCATTGTAATTAAGGATTTTTTTTGTCTTGCTGGGTGGTCAAGGGCAAGTCAAAGCAAGACCTGTATAACTAAACATTCATTTTTTTTTTTGTATCTTCCAGGGTCAAATCCCCTCAGGTTTAAGTTTGAGACCATAGACAGTACTTTGTAGAACTGTTGTTAGTGTCAACCTTCGGGACGAGTCACGGCCAATGCTTGCCCATTTTGCTTTCTGTGAAAGCCTGAGAGAATGTTTTTCTCTGGGTGACTCTCCTTAGACGCACTGCAGTTCATTCATCCCTTTCCTCTGAGGTCCCATAATCTCCTTGACCAGGAAATTTGGGACACCTCTGAGTTATAGGATATTACAGCACAGGTTCTCTTATATCCTGGGTCTTTATTGACCTTGAAAGGCTGGGGCCAAAATATTGGCTATCCTTGTAGCCCTTCTTTTTCTCCAATTTTCGGTCTGTTAACTTACATTCTTAACCCTCCAGCAGAAAAGCTTTGTGATACTATTACTCTATAACATAGGTACTGGGCTTATCATCACTGGCTTTCTGAGTATCAAATATCTTTGACTTAGCTTGGAAATGATATTTTCTGACCATATTCTTGACAGGCTACAATTTTGTATTTCCAAATATTTGTGTCAAAATTGTGTAACTGCTTATATCACATTGTATGGAAAGCTATTAGAATATCAATGATGGTCAGAAAATAACTCAATATTATTTTAAATTCATCTAAGATTTTGTCCCACAGTCTCCCAATAGCAGCACCCTGAGACCAAGCTTATAATATATAGACTTTGGGAAATATTCAATATATAAATTATAGTAATAATTAAACTACCCAAATAGCATGGAAATTTTTTTACTATTACTTAATTTTAAAAAAGAATTAAAACAAGTTTCTCACATTATATTCAATTGTTACTTTCTTATGTTCTTACACATTTTTATTACTCAGAAATACTCAATTATATGAATATACCATATTTTTGCTTATTCATTCACATAGTAATGGGTTTTGAGGTTGCTCCATTTGTGACTAAACAATAACGCTGTCATAAGCATTCTTGTAAATTTTTGCATGGATATAACATGTTCATTTCTCTAGGGTATATATTTAGGAGTAGAATGATAGTATCTTCATGCTATGTTTAACTTTTCAAATCTGTCAACCTGTTTTCCAAGGTTATGTATCATTTCATATCCCCACTAACAATGGGGAATAGCTACGGATGTTTTACATTCTCACCAACATCATTTGGTATGGTCAGTCCTTTTAATTGCAGCCATTCTAATGGTTGTGTAGTAGTATTTTGCTGTGACTTTAGTTTGCATTTCTATAATGACTTAAGATGTTAAGCATTTCTACTTGTATTTGCCATTCATAGGTCTTCTTGGTGAAACATCTATTCAAATATTCTTACCATTGTAAAATAATTACATTTGGTTTCTTTTCTACCACTGAGTTTTGAGATGTTAAAAAAAAAGTACATTGTGCCTTGGTTCATGAACTTAATTTGTTTTACAATTTTGTCTTTGTATGGGAAAGATGGCTGTGGTTGTTTTTGTCATTCAAAGCAGTGTGTGTGAATGGAAGCAATATTTTGTTGACCACTTTGTTTGAGAACTGAATTGTTTGTGAATGGAAGCATTTGTGAAGTAAGACATTATTGTACATATTTTCATATTTTTTCTGAGTGTATGAATTTTTCTTTTTTGTCTTAGAAGTGAGCTCCTAAGAATGGAAGTTTTAGTCATGCACAGTGTTACACACAGGTAATTCAAGTACTTGGGAGATGAGGCAGGGTGAACATTGTGAATTTGAGATCAACCTGGGCTAGATAGTGAGAGTAAGGTCAGCCTGGACTATGTCACAGCCTCATTTCTTGATACGTCAATTGTTACTTATTGTGGTGTTTGCACACAGTAGAAGAGGCAGTCTTTCCAGGGCCTTTTTAAATAGGGATATTGTCTTCATGACCTATTCACATACCAAAGATCCCTGCTCTTAATATTAGCATTTTAGAGGTTAAAATTCTAGCCCATGATTTTTGGAACGCAGCTGTGCTCACCACAATACTACCAATGCAGGTAGTACATGAATTTTGAAAAGACATATTTACATCAGAGCACTGATTTGCCAACTTTTAAATTGTGTTATGTTTTATTGTAGTGCACGTAACAATTCCTTGCCTAATCTAAGGTTACGAATACTTTTTTCTGTTTTTGACCTGAAGCTTTACAGATTTAGATTTATGTTGAGTCTTTCATGTATTTTAAGTGAGTTTATGTATGTAATATGAGATTTGGATTAAATATGTATATCTCATTATTTAACTACCTATGCACATCTGTTTAAAAAATCAAGTGTTTGTATATTTAGTGGGCCTCCGCTCTTAGAATCTCTGTTTTGTACTTTTCATTTATTTGTTTTGCCTCATATTAATATCACTGTCTTGATCCTTGAGAAAAACTCACTTTGCTTTTTCTATTCTTTGTTCATCAGACTATTTTTAGCACTTTATTACCACTGAGTACACACCAGTAATTAAGGATGATTGCCAATTTTTAAATTGGTTCTTTTTTGAGCACACTGAGGGGGGTCCCACTGGAATCTGAGATGTGTTTACTATTAGGAGTCAAATATGTCTATCTGGGGGCTGTGCCTGTTAGTAGTTGATTTGCATGACTAAATGAAGCCTCCTGAGAACACTGATGCCTAGGAACTGAACATCAGGGAAAGAAAGCTCATTTGACAGCTGTTTCTGAAATCAAAGGGAGCCGTTATATGTAGCACCTTGTTAGTGTCTCGCCCCTAGTTTAGCACCATATAGGTTTTAGAAGGAATAGGGTTATCTCAGGTCCCTCTAAGACATGAGTATCCTAAGAGTCTGTACTACGCTCTCTAAGCACCAGGCCAGAAAGGAAGATATGTGCTCGTCTTTTAGGGCACAGCCTAGCGTTCCTGGTGCATTGAAATTTGCAGAGAACTTATGACATTCAGTACCATGTGAGAATTTAGCATCCAAAGGCTGTTGCTGTGGATGCACAGTCTCTGTGGTTGCCCCTTGGCAGATAGTGGAAATAGAACAGATTTGTTTTGGGGGACTCAGGTATAACTAGAATTCTGATATTCTAGAGATCTTAAGGAAAAACAAGTGAGATGAGAGAAAGGAGAAAAGATAGAAAAAATAAGGAAGGGGCAAAAAATCACTTAAGCATGTATACACAGGATAGTTACAATGATCCAACTACTAATTTCTATTGAATTTTTTTTAAAGAATTTTTTATTTTATTTATTTTTTTTTCTTGTTTCAGAACCTTTATTTGTTTATTCACTCATTTTTATGGCCAGCTCAGCCCGCCCCGAGGGCAGGGCTGGCACAGCAGGTGGTGCCGGGGATCAAGCCGCAGTCCCTGAAGCTGCCCAAGCTTTCCCAAGCAGGCACTTTTAGACCACTGAGTCGTCCCGCGGGGCCCATCTATCGATTTTTTGAAGGGAGAAGTTAACGATTAAAACTATTACTTCCCCAATTTTATATACTAATATGTATCATCTGAGTAATTATACTGAAGACAGAAATGCATAGTATAGCAGCTACTATTGAATGCCTTTCATCTTATTTTGTTTTCTATTTTTAAAAGGTATATTATTTCTAATGCCTTATCAACTATTAAAATAAATTTTTTTTTTTTTTTTTTTTGTCTTTTTGAGACAGGGTCTCACTATGCAGTTCAGGCGGGCCTTAAGCTCACTTTTGTAGCCCAGGCTGATCTTGAACTCACACCAATCCTCCTGCCTCAGCCTCCTGAGTTCTGGGATTACAGGCGTGCGCCACTACGCCCTGCTTTAAAATAAACTTTTTAAAAGGGAAAAAAATAAAGGTTTATGGAAAGGAAGAGTTAATATTTTAACTATTTGATCAAGCTTACATATTTATATCAGAGCAACAAATTTAATGATAAAAATATGTAATATAATAACCATCGTTAATTTTCTATTCTTGTTTTGAATTCTGTATCACTTTTATTTTGTCTTATGGTGCTTTGCTTTTGTCTTTGTTCTTGCTGTTTTTGTTTTATTCCTCTTTAAAATAAATTAAAAAAATTTATGACATGGGGGTGCCCAGCGGGATGGCTCAGTTGTCTCAAGCGCCTGCTTAGGAGGCGGCTGCAGGGACCGCGGTTTGATCCCCGGCATCACATTCTGCGCCAGCCCTGCCATCAGGGCAGGCTGAGCTGGCCATGAAAATAAATAAATAAACAAAAGTTCTGAAACAAGAAAAAATAATAATTAAAAAAAATTGTGACATGGGGGAGAAAGTCAGAATGAGATTATTTACTATTAATGTACCTTAACTCAGTTTTCTAGGTGGCTGTTACTTGGTGAAATATGAGCAACATGTTCTGGTTAGGTTAATTTTAAAATACTGCATTTTGAATCTAGTTTAATAAGATGCAAAAATGTATAAAATCAATTACTCATCAACATATCTTTATAAAAAAGACATACTTGTTTTGCATAATAATTATTTTTCTGCTACTCTTGACTATTTTTAAATGCTGAATTTTTTTCTGTGATTTCCAAGTGCTAATTAATTCTAAAACTCTTGCAAGTCTGTAAGTGATTGAGTACAAAGAATATAATTTAGAAAAATATTGTCTGTTTTTAAGTGCATGTTGGTGTATAGTGGATTATCTTTCTATTGTTATATTTTCCTCATTTGTTTTTCAAATAAATAAAGCATAGCCACTGACTTGAAAATGTTAATCTAAAGGGATATTACAGGGCATGAGCCTGTTATTTCTTATTTCTTATAAATGCTATTCCTTGTTTCTTTTTGAATTGGTTCAGTGTGGTTGACATAAACCTTGGTAGCAGTGCTCCAAATACATGACACATAAATGATGTAGTTCTTTAATAATAAGGCCAGAAATTAGCTTCTATGCATCTTTGTTTGGTCATATAATCATCACTAAATCTTGGAACCTGTCTTACATAGGGAAAACCTACATGTATCATGATCCCTTATACAATAACATTTTATGGGTTAAATATTATACAAAACAGTAATAGACATAGAGTCAAGGCTTCTTAGAATCATCAGGAACTATTTTTCTCAAAATATGTTTTTTATTACTGACATCAACAGCTATTTTTAAAAAGTAAGTTTGTTTTTATTGCATTTTTCAGTCTTTGTATATTTAAACTTCGTAGTGACATCCTAAAGTAAATTTTCACTGTCAATAATAAAAACTCTATATTTCTTTCAAGCTATATCTTTTGTCTCTCCTATCCTATTACTTTTCCTTTTAGCAATACACTTTTACTGCAACATAAGAGAGAGACTGAAGAGACTGCCTGAAATTGAGGACATAGGAAGGCTCTGGAAGGCTAGAAAGTACTAACAATTTAGCAACTAAAAGTCTTGGAATTAAATGTAAAAAAAAAAAAAAAAAAGCAAATGAACAAATAAATTTTAGAAAAATTTTAGCCCCCTCCTATCTTTGTAGTAGATTATACTAAAACATTAGATTATTCTTTTCAGAAAATGATTATAAAGAACTGTGATGGGTCTGAGATTTTACTTATGTTCTCAAGTGAGGCTGCCACAGATCCCTGGAGGCTGGCAGAAGACAGGAATTCTGAGACACAGAACAGAACAAATATAGCACAACAAACAGTATGACATCAGCATATGTAGTTTCAGTCCCTTTTCCCCCAAATTACACAAAGCTGCCTAGATGGATTCTTCCACAGGCAGTGGCTTGAGTTATAGGAGAGGAACTTGAATCTCTTATAATGGACAACAGGCATGGCTGATTCTACTCTTGAAGGAGACACTGTAATTTTGAAGCTGTTCACTCTACAAAATTCTCGCAAAAAGGCCTTTATAGTAGATTTGCTTTGTAACAACTGTGACAATATGAGAGGCTCATGGAGAGCTATCTCCAAACAATGTTGAATCTCTTGTCTAAGGGCAGGTGCTGGTTAGAAGTTACAACTTTTTAATATTCAGTGGTGGACTGACAAATGTTTAACAGTTGGCTTCCTAAGGGAAAAAAATCCCTGATTTATGACATTTGATGATTTTTATGACATAAGCACTCCATCTAAATGACAATACAGAAAGCGGAATTGCAAAGAAATGTGCAGTAGCTCACTGTTGTATGGTATTTCTACCAGATAGAATAAGCATGTTACTGAAGAATCGATAATAGTAACATTTTTCAATAATTAGAAAGTGATAAATTACAAATATTTATTGCTTTTTAACTCAATACAATTTATTTGATTGTAAATTTATGTAATTCAACATTTATTAATGACCATCTTGTTGTTTTGAGATGAGGTTTTGTGAGGTCACTAAATTGCCCAGACTTGGTTTATTTCTAGTTTGTAGTTTTTTTGAGACAGGGTCTTGCTATATAACAATGATCATCTTAACAAGAGACCTGCATAATTCCTAATAATTTAACAATTGTCTCTTGTAAGCCAATATGAACCAGCTCTACACCTTCTACCAATAATCTTCTCTGGCTGGTTGTGGAATTCCATTGATCCCATTCTTCCAAACCAAATGTCTGCCATGATGGTATTTTTGTTACTCTGTTGGCTCACTTCAAACTCCCCTGTCTTGTTTTGTTTAAGGCTAACAATGTGTTTGTACAACCTATTTTGTTTAAGTAAAATTTGGTCAACATAAGTACATTTGACCCAGTGTATCCAACCAGATTGTGTTAGAACACAAAATAGTTCATTCTGTGAGTACTCTTTTTATCAAATGTTTTCAGTAATGTGTGTGACATTTTCTAGGAATTTAAATTTCCTTTTGTGGAGTCTGGGGAGATAGCTCCATGGCACAAGTGCCTGCCTGGCAAGGGCAAGTTCATTAGTTCGAGCCCTGGTCCCACAAAAATAAATAAATGAATGAATAAATAAATAAATAAATATTCGCGTGTGTGCATGTGTGTGTGTGTGTGTTAGATTTTACAAACAGAACTTTGTAAAGTATGTTTTAAATTTCTAAGATTGTTCATAAGCTTCAAACTGAATCAAAAACCGTATTTCAGTATTTAGTTTCCTAATGGTGATTTACTCAGATGCAAATGCAATAATCACTTCTTCAGTTTTCTAAGTACAGCTGAAGTGAGTTGTTTAGAAGAAAATAGTAAGCTGATAACTACCTGATAATCCTCAAGAGATAAGGAAATCAGTTACTCATATCGTAATTTATTGTATTGTTATCGTATATCTTATCGAATAGCAAATAGATGACTGTTTTTTCATAAGTAATAAAATTTTGCAATCCAGCTTCTGTTTAATTTGTGGGTGCACTGAAATCACTATTTCAGCAAATGCATTTTCTATCCATTCTTTTACTGGATATATTTTTAATGATAAGTGTCATCTGGAGAAAACAAAGCCTATAAAAGTGAACTGAAGGTTCTGGGAAAACAATTATTATTGTATAATATTACTATGCATTTTATGTATTTACTATGTATATACTGGTCACTATATTAGATGTATCATGCACATTATTGTAATTTTGGTTCAAATCATTATTTAGCATTTGTATGCCCATTTAGTTTCTCTATCAGGGGCATAAACATGAACACAAATGTTTACATATAAATTGGCTGGATCCATGGATTTCTACCCTAATAATCCCTGTTCTAGATAGGATATAAGTTCACACGTATGATCCCGGCACTGTGGGAGGCTGGCAGGAAGGTCACAAATGGAAGCCCAGCCTAGGTGACTCAGGGATGTAGCAAGGCTTGTCTCACTAAAAAAAAAAAAAAAAAAAAAAGTGTCTCAGAGCAGAGGCCCTCAGTCCAATCCTCAGTACTCAAGAAAAAATACTTATTTTTGATGTCTTAGATTAGTGCTGATAGAATGTACTTGCAATAGCATTATTGTTTCCTTTATTTTAGTAGATATTTGATAGCACAGAACCTAGGGAATATAATTTTGATGACCTTGTTAAATAAATGGTAATGTATGAGAAGTGTATTCTTATCTTGAGTAAATAACTGGAAAACACGTCATATACCTCTGAGGCATAATTTATAGGAGGGTCGAAATAGAGACAATTTAAATATTCAGTAATAAGAGTCTAGGTCAAGCAGGTTATGATACAACAAAATGTCATGAAGCCATTTGTGTTGAAGGTTCCATTAATATTTAATGTCTGGAGTTTTAACATATTGGTCTCTGTGCTATAGTGTGATCATTAGTTTTACATTAGAATAAGATAAAATAAATCCATCACACTTGGAATATAATTGTTTATCCAGTTTGCTAGTGGTAGTTGTCTTATATTTGCCACAATTGGTCTTAGAAAATGTCTTCTTAGGTGGATTGTGTCTGCAGCTGTATGTATGAGCTATTTGTTTTGTTGCCTGACACTCTGCCTTTGTTTGCTTTGCTTTGTCTCTGAGGGATGGGGCAGTGACTCCTGTACTGCTGAGGAGAAGCACAGCTGCCGAGGAGTTTGCTTTCTGTCATGCAGTAATTAGGTAGTAGATATCCTGTTGGTAGTTTCATAAAACTGTTGAGCAGTGAGGGAATGCCTGTCATGGTGATACATGCCTGTGATCCCTTGGGAGGCAGAGATAGAATCCCTATGAGTTCAGGGTCAGCCTGGGGTACACAATGACTTTAAGACCAGCTTGAACTATATAGGGAGACCCTGTCTCGGAAAAAAAAGTTAAGGTGTGAGTGGGTGAAAATAGAACAGGAAAGAACGCATTGAAGTAGAAGAGGAAGAGGAGGTACAGGTAGGAGGAGGCCAGGGCAGCAGGAGGGTGCAGCTGTGGCTCCTCCAGAGCTTGGGGAATGATTTTTATCAGAACATGCAGAAACATGATAACCAAAGAAGGAAGTACTGGTTCAGAAAAAAATCAGACTTTTGGTTTACTGAAGTCATCTTTTAACAATAGAACTTCTGAAAATCTCTTGTAAAACACAAGACGCATGTTCTGGTTTTAATAAATTCAGACAGTTTAGGAGCAAATTAAATTTAAAAAGAAATCCTGGTTCCTTTCTCCAGTCCTCTTTCTTTGACTGTCTTTAGCAGGTTGTTATGTATCCTTTCAGATATTTTGTAATGTCATTAGTGATTTCATAAATAATCTGCTTATATATAAAGTATAACAGTGCATCTTGTGGTTGCCAAGTACTTTTAAAAATGGAATTTTTCTATTTGTTCATATATCTGTGTATATTTTTTTACTTAGATGCTTAGTATAAATGTGACATAATTTGTTTAATAAAATTTTTTAATATTCGAAGGATATCACAGTCAAAAAATCAGTTTCTAGGCAACAAATGTACTGTTTTGAAAAACAATATACCTTTATGGAAAAAGGTCTGGAAGTATCATTAGTTTAGTTCTTAAAATACTGAAGTGGAACTCATTGATGGATCCATAGAAATTTAAAAGTGAATTTCCTGGAATCAAGGGGGAGAAGCTCTTATACAGTAGGCATCATGAAGTCCGGGGCTGGAGGTGCTTCTGGATTCAGGGCGATGCCAGAGGATTGGAGTCTAGAGAGCCCTCTCCCATCCTCCCTTTCACAGGCCTCAGTCACCTCATGCCTTCCAGCTGTTTCTTTTTCCATTTTCAGTTGCTGTGATCACAGTACCTGCTGTGTGTACATGTAAATTCCTTGCAGTATGAAGACAGTTCTCCATTCATAGCCTTTTGGTTACACACCCCATAGTGTTTTCTGTTTACATTTTTAAAATGAGTGTGTTATATAGTTGACTTGATTAATCCAGATCTGTTCCTAAACTAAGGATTGGTTCTCTTAGAGAGACACCTATTCATAGCTGGTGAGATGGAACAGGGTGACAAATTTCATGCAATAGAAAGCTGCAGATTAATAATTTCATTTATAAAGGACTTAAATAGTGAGGCAATATGGTGTTAGTTTAGTAAGAAAGGATTTTACATGAGAAAATTAACAGTGGTCATTTCTGAATGTTAGAACTGTTTACTTTTTAAAATATAATTTTTAGTTTGACTATCTTTTCATTTATCTACAATGATGACATACAATTTAGGAAATAAATAATGTCACTTCAATGTGACTTATATTTTTCTCCTGTACTTTGTAGTTTTGGTCTAATGTTATTTAGTAGTGGAGTTTCTGACTATAACAATAGAGATGCTTTGAAAAAGACAACATATACAGATCAAAGATGGGTGAGATGATATGGAGGAGTTAACCTTTCTACACTATTAGTAGGAGTGAAATGTAGTACAACTACTGCGGAAATCAGTATGGAGAGCCCTTAAAAATACACATAGAAATTCCATTTGACATGCTGCACCTATTCTTGATATCTTTTGAAAGAGTTAACATCACTAAAGAGTTAAAGACATTACAGTGATATATACATACCCATGTCTATAGAAGCACAATTCATAGAAGATCAATTTTTTGGGGGGGTCTTTTTGAGACAGGGTCTTGCTATGCAGTTCAGGCTGGCCTTGAGCTCACTTTTGTATCCTAGGCTGGTCTTGAACTTGCACTGATCCTCCTGCCTCAGCCTCCCAAGTACTGGGATTACAGGCATGTGTCACCACACTTGGCCTAAAGACCAATTTTTGAAGCAGCTTATATGCCTATTAACAGATGAGTGGATGAAGAAAGATGTGTATATATATATATATATATATATATATATATATGTGTGTGTGTATATATATATATATAGAGAGAGATGTGTATATATATATATATATATATATATATATGCTATGAAGAAGAGCAAATTCAGGTTTTTTTATAGGGAACTATAAAGCTAAATGAAGTAAATCAGACAGAAAATTGAGTATCACATGGTTTCTTTTACACGAGGAAACAAAATACAGATGATTTAAAGTGAAGAGTATAAAAGAGATGATAGGGCACAGGGGGAAAGACTTTGTGGGTTAGGAAGGAATGAAGGAAGGTGGGGATGGAAAAAATGGGGTGACCAATGGGGAAGTGGAGATAAAAATGACTAAGATATTATATGAATATGTACCGATGCATCAAAATAAATATAATTATGTTTTGCAAACATACAGTAATAAAAATAAAAACTAAAGAAGTGCTGTATCTTATTAAGGAAATCTAGCTCTTAGTATCATTTTGGTTGCTTAATTTTATAGGAGTTCTTGTGCTGGATCTTTGGAGACACGGAGGCACTCTAACAAAGCCTCTGATTTTAAATTCACTTTAACAGCCAGCCAGATAGCTCAATGGATTAAAGCACCTGCTTACGCAGATGCAGGGATGGGGGTTTGCTCCCCGGCACCATTAGCCATGCCTGCCTCACCCCTGGGGCGTAATGAGACAGCAATCGATACTAGGCGTGGTGGCATGTGCTTGTAATCCCAGTCCTTGGGATGTGGAAAATAGGATCACTGTGAGTCTGATCTGTGTACTGAGACCCTGTAGACCCTGTACTAAATACATAAAAATAAATAAGTTCAGTTTAATCTTCACGGAATGCATAAGGTACAATAGGGATCTGAAATAATAAGGTAAGTCACTAAGCCAATGATCCATTTAATTAGAGGAACAGAGCAGTTTGGGTAAAGGAAATTGTCACAAAAGGCATTATTTATAGAGGGAGTAGATCACAAAAAGTTTATAGATAGAAAGGCACAAGGCATTCTGAAGGAACCTGACTACATTTGTTTTGAGAACTCTTATGGCCTGGATCATAACAGGTAAGATCAGTGTGGTGAGCAGAACCAAGACTTTGCTGGAAGCTTGCATATTACGTGCTCACAAAATGCTTAGGAATGAGGGTATTTTTGAAAAGAGTTTCACATAGAAATATTTATATTTTCTTAGGTTGATAGAGAGATGTTGCATCTAACATAGGGATTTCATCTCTTCCTTTCTTGGCTCTATTTTTCAATTCTCTGTAAAGAATAAGAGCTCACAGACAAACCCCAACTAACATTGGCTTTCTTCCGTTGTCTTGGTGTGCTGGTCTAGAAGTCATGTTATGTTGAGCCTCTGAATTTTTCCTTATTTTGCTGCTCCTGTTTTCCACTGTTTGCTACTCTCTCAGCCTTGCTGGATATTTTGATGCAGTCTGCTGGCTTCAGTGTGGGGTACTACAGTGTGATGCTACTTTTTTATTAATTTAATTTTTAAATTTTATTTTAAAGAGTGAAAACCAAAGAAAAGCAAAAACAAATAGCAAAAATAAAGACAGAAATGAGTAACATATTAGGGGCTGGGGAGATAGCTCAGGGGCACAAGTGCCTGCCTGGTGTTAGGTCCTCAGTTTGATCTCTGCTTCCAAAAGAAACAGAAAAAAAAAAAAAAAAGAAGAAGAAGAAAAGAAATGAGTAACATACACAGTGCATATGGTACATATTTTTAAAACAAGAATATCAAATTAACAATTGTTATATTAGGTTTGTAAGATTGGACAAATAATTGAGCATTAATGCTTGCTTTTAATAACCTCACTAATTTGTTGGAGTCTGAGCAACTATATTGAATAAAGCAATGTGCAACACAAAAACCTTGATAGAATACCTTTCATCTTGTTCTTCTAAATGTGTACCATTTCTAGTGTCTTATAAATTATTATTATACTCTCTTTAAAATAAATTGAAAAATAATAATATAAAAGATCAGGTTGCTACGTTTTTATTCTTAATTCCAGATCTTTATTCCAGCTCTCAATCTATGGGACTCAGCTATAATCCTTGAAGAAAAGAAGTTTGGTAAAAATAAAAATTTTTTTTGTTTGACTTATTTTCCTTATTAAATTTAATTAATTGTTAAATTTATGGGGCAAAATATGAAAATGTTATATTTATGTGTTTAAATAAATTTAACTCATAAAAAAATCCATTGTGTAGACTCTAAGCAAGTATTTACAGTCTATTTTATAGTCTGTCTTGTAAATTCAACATATATTATGCAATGGTTGCAATTAAACTGCAACATCAGTTTTATAAGTGTTTCAAATATTTTTCTACACTACTTACTTTGCTTTTTTAAAAAATATATATTTTTAAATCTTTTATTTAATTATTTGATACAGGGTCTCACTATGCAGCTTAGACTTGTTGTGATCCTCCTGTCTTAGCCTCTTCAGTGCTGGGATTACAGGTGTGCACCGCCATGCCTCATTTTCATGGTCAGTTGAATGCATACAAGGGCAGGAGTGGCATGGCATGTGATTCTGGGAATTGAACTCTTACCAAGCAGGTGCTTAGGCTGCAGTGCTATCTCCCTCCCCAGCCCCACTACCTACTTTTCTTGCTTAGTCTCAATTTCAACCATCTTCAAAAGATAAAATAAATATGACATCATTACTGCAGATGGGTAGCACAGTGGGGAGGACACTTTTCTTTAATAGCAGTGATGCTTGGTCCATTTCCATCTGCTCCGGCCCTACTTGGCTACACAGAAGGATAATTTATCCTGCAGCATACCGCTCTCCTCTGCAGCCTCTGAGTGTACTCTGTTCAAGGAAGGGAATAGTGGATAACTGGGCCTCAAAGGTAGCTAAGTGGTGAAGGGTGCAGAATGGTTCTGAACAGAATGTCCCTGTGAAGCACCCCTGGTCATCCTACCTATAATGTTTACACAAGTCTGACAACAAATTCTTCCCATCATTCTTTCGTTATATTCTAATTTCACCTTTGAAATGATTGCTATATTTTTTATCCCCACCCATCTTGGCTGGACCCTATACTTTCTGAAATCTTGCCAGCTCCTTTCCTGGGGCTTCTTTCCAGTACATTAATATTAAAGGGGATGGCTCGAACTAAGAACTGACATGGTTTTAGTACTAGAAGTGATATCCAAAGTCATATTAATTGACATGGAGTTTTGTTACCCCTTTGTGAGATGTTTCAAACATTCTTTCATGCTTAGTCTTGAAGGGTACATATAGAAATATGAATGAAAGCACATTTAGTTCAGAAACTATTTATTGAATTATTACTTACCATCTTTATGATAGTGGCTCTACGTGCAAATGTAGAATATGCAAATTCAGATACCATGTTTTATATGAATGCAAACATGCAGAGCACATTATTCTGACTTCTTTTTTTGTTTGTTTTGAGACAGGACCTTGCTAAGTTGCCCAGGCTGGCCTCAGACTCACAATGATCCTCCTGTCTCAGTCCCAGGCATACTGGGATTACAGTTGTGCATCAACACAGCTTCTTTTTTTTTCTTATCTGTTGGAGAGAGCTCTATAATTTTTTTTTGTATCAGGATCAAACTGAGGAACTTTCATTTGCCAGACAGATGGCTTAAGCTGCTGAACTACATCTTTAGGCCATAGCTCTATAACTTTTCTATGTAGAGGAACAAGAAGGTAAATATTTAAGGAGCTAGATATGCATTGTATTCTTTTGGTAAGGCATAAAAACTATTAATTGTTCAAAAGAATTTAGACAATAGATGCTCAACTTATACAAGTACTATAAATCATTTTCCCATAGGAGGGCTTTTAAAAGATATAATCACTTTAAGTAGATTTTTCAGTAAGTAGTATATTTTTAAAATAGTACTGATTTTCATATGACTAATATTGCATCAGAAATCCACCTAGATAATGATATTCTTGAAAATATTTGATCCTTCAAAATCTATTGTATTTACTGCATACTTACTACATGCATGCTGCATGGTACAAACAGTACGAAGATTAGCATGGGATATGAAAGGGATATTGAAATAAGTAAAGCACAGTCTTGATTTTCTCGTATGGAGAGATTTATGCATACACACAGGGACAGAACATCCTATCCTATATAATCTCTAAATGACAAGAAGGCAGTTTTAATAATAATGGTATAGTCTCAACTTTTGGCTCAGATAAAGAATAATTATATACTTAAGATCTAAATTATGCTGGGCTTAATTATCCCTGTCATTTGGAAGGAGCAGAGACTCAGGTGTGCCAACCAGATGCCAATATTCCTTTGAGAGCCCTTGTTCTGGTTTTTTTTTTTAATATTAATTTGAGGATGAAGAATGTCTACTGATTTCAGTAGACATGGCATTCATCAAAAACCCTGTGGCAGGCTTTTCTCAAAGTGTATATGACCTCTGCTTGAACAATCTTCAGGAGCCACAAAGATAGCCTACTGGATGACAAAATCCATATCTTCGTGTCAAACAAATTTAGGGAACATTTCATCACTTAGCTTCCCAGCATGAAGAACATTAATAATTCAGTGGTTTGTGTACATTTCCATTCATTCTCCATGTGAAGATGTTAGTGCTGCCTAAGAATGTCACAGATGGATGAGTTGGGATGGAGGGAGTCCTGGGTTGAGGTCCAGTTCTCAGGGTGTCTCTTTAGCTCAGTCTCTGGGTCCCCATTTCTTTCCAGAATGTCTGGCTTCAGCAGCATTGCTGTGAACCTCTGGCTGGAGAAGCAACGGTTTTATTAGTTTCTATTTCACTCACTGAAGATGTTCCTCCTACTAACTCATCTGGATTACCATATATACTTTTATTAAAATCTTAGTATAACATCATTTTTTTCTGGATTGAAACAAAATCTGTTTTTAAAAATGCAGATTCTTTGAGGAAAGATTAGGTCTCTGGGGAATTACCCATCTGTGAAAAAATATTTCTGTTGGATTAGAGTCCTGGCAATTGCGAGATGGACTGTCATTGTAAGCCATTTATTCTGTCTCACTGGACAGAATAAATTGTTTCCTAATTAGAGTTATGTCATGACATGAACTATAAAATGTAGTAGCAATAATTTACTGTCAACTTGAAGAAATGACAGAAAATTGTCTGCTTCTACAAAGAGAATTTCTCTAACAGCCAGATTATGAGATGTTACAAAAGGAATATTTTCTGACAATATTTTACACGACAGTTTATACCATTTATTTTTTAAAGAACTAATTAAAAAACACTTTATGTGTATGCAGTTCAGCAGCATAACATTTTTATAAATAAATCAGTTTCTTGGTAAATCTCATCATTTTAAAGCCATTAGATGATAAACATTATTTCACTGCTGCCTTTAGGATGAAATCTGTGGTATAAGAACCCTGCCTACAACATATTAAAACACATGTCATAAATACACACAACTATAGCATAGTTATATTACAATTATCCTTCGTAATTTAATATATGGGACATTTCAGATATAATAAGCAGAAGGGTAACTAAATAATGTTATTGATACTCTCAATTTTTTTTTTTATTTTAAGAAATGGTCTACAGGGTGTTCAGGGTCTCACTACTAGATCAGACTCATAGTGATCTGCCTGTTTACAGCCTCCCAAGAGCTGGGATTATTGGTGTGTGCCACCATGCCTAGTCTCAGTTGGTGCACCTCAGGGGTGGGGATGGCATCGCAGGCCAGGGGATCAAACTCCTGGCCTCTGAGCCTTACAGGTGCTTTAATCTGCTATTTGGCTGGCCCATTATTGATACTTTCATTTGCTAAACTTTTGCAAACTCTAAATAAATTAAAGATCTAAACATTTTAAAAGCTCAAAGCTATAAAATAAATAAAATACATTTTTATAACTTTAGGATGAAAAGCTGTCTCTGTGTAATAGGAAGGCTAGAAACCATAGATAGTATTATTAATAAAATGAAAAAATTTTAAAAATTTGGTTGAAAGGAAGTTAAAATATAAGTGACTGGAAAAAATATATATATAAAGACAAAGGTTATTATTTAGAATAATTTACTAGTAATTTACTAAAAATGAAAATAACAATCAGCTAAATAGAAAATTCTAATAATTTTTGTTTTTTGAGACAGGGTCTCACTATAGTTCAGGCTGGCCTTCAAGTCACTATGTACCCTAGGCTGGCCTTGAAATCCTGTGCCTCCTGCCTCAGCCTTCTGAGTACAGGAGTTAAAGGAATGTTTCACCATGTCCAACTTAAACAGAAAAATTAATATATAAAGTAAGAAAGAAATTAATTGAAGTGAGATTATAAATGATAAGCTTGAGATAAAGGGTTCTTTTAGTAACAATTAAATGAAAATTATACTAACCTGATTTGCAATATTTCAGTGGATTGATAACATCGTCCCTTAATAAGGGAAAGTGGGTTTTCCCATTTTGATAGGAGTGATTATAGTTAGGCAAATTAACACATGTCAAAATAAAACAATATCCATGACCTTTGATTCAGTAATTTTACTAGAATTTCCCCTTTTAGACGCCTACTGGAAATACTCCTAATTCTATAAAACACAATACATGTAAAAGGCGAAAGATTTATACGATCTGAAGAGATACCAGAGTAGTATAAAACACAATACATGTAATGATGTTTATTTCAGTGTTGTTTACTAGCCAAAGGTGGAGGAAAAACTCTGAATTAAAGGGAAAAAGAAGTTGGATCGATCACAAAATATTTATCAAAGGAAATTCATGTAGCAATGAAGAAAGGCGCAGGTTCACAAATTTGGAAAACTATTAATTATAATTGATAACACTTTGAAAATCTGTATTTGAGCATGATGCTGTTTTCATGTGGAAAACATACAAGAACAAGTAAATGTTCTTACAGGCACCAGTGAAAGTCTAAACAAACCTAAGACAGTATCTTGATGGTGGCTATCATAGCTGGGGCTGATGAGGCAGGAAAGAAGGAAAAGAGGACTTTAGTTCACATACAATTTAATAAGTGGGATTAAAAGCGATTTGGGATTTTTCTTTTGCTTTTTCTATTTAACATTTTAAAAATATTGAGCATACATTGCTTCTGTATTCAAAGAATAAATGAAACCTTGAAAAGATTCTTTAAGGTTGGATTAATGAGAAGGGGCTAGAGGCAGCTAGCCAATTTAGGAGACTTTGAAGGATCGTGGAAAGATATAGAGGACTGGTTCCAGGTTAGAAATGAGGGGGTTGAGAAGAGGGACTGAACTGGGAGGCTGGGAAGCTGTAAGAGAGGCCAGCTGGGTGGTCACAGAGTTGACCAATCTGAGACTAGAGCCCCAGTTTCCAGGCCAAGGCTCTTCCTGGTATCTTCCCAGAGGCTCCATGAGAGGTACAGTGATCCCATCCCACATCTCCACACCTAGCTTCTCAAGGCTACCAGTGGGCTGTAAGCACATTTGCAGCAGATAATGCCCATCTAGCCTGTTTCTGTAGAGTCAATCTCTTCATTTCTGATTTCCTACTTACAGGTCCCACATGAGACCTGGTAAAAGCAACATCATCTTTGCTAAGCGCCCCTTGGGCTATTCTTGCAGCTTGATGACCTGACGTATAGTGCCATTACATCAGCCTCCATTGAGACTGGCAAGTAGCTCTGGCTGCACCTGGGAAGCCGAAATTTCTTCCTTCACTCTGTATGGAGCCTGACTATTGTATGTTGTATGGAGATCCCTTACACCAATCTCTTAGTTCTTGTTTACTAAGCCCTGTTTTTAAACATAGGGCATAAACCACAAGAACGTTGCACTAGGGCCAGCATTGTGATTGTGCTACACAGTCCTGGTCTGTTCCATTCTCACATAAATGTCTCTTCCATGTATTCCTCCCAAGGCCCTGTTCCACCCTGTAATATGTATAGAACCAGCTGGTCACTGCAGGGTAAGCAATGTCACAGGATGGATACGCATTTCATAAGGGAAACCACTGTTAAGGGCCTACTCTTTATTTTCATACTGAGAGACACATGTTAAAATACAGATGCTTAAATGCAGTGAAATCCTTTTTTTTTTTAGAGTGGAACTTGACTGACAGCAGCATAACTGGGGAAGCTCATGTTGACCAAAATTGTGGCAAATTGTACATGGAAAAGGGAAATTTTAAAAGATATCTTTCATAGCATTGCTAAGAAACAAATACAATGTCAAGGAAAGCTTTCAGGTAGGTGTTTAATAGGAAAAGCTTTTGATTGTTGGATATTTTTAAGCACATTGGTGTGCTATTACCTTGAATCTTTTTTCCGTTTTATGGGTTTGTTCTATAGAATGCTATACATAAGGCTTTTGTGGAAAAAACATTTTGAAGAAAATGTAAGATATATCTGAGAGCTAAATGGGTATGTACAGAGAATATAATCAAAGATTTTTTTTCTTTCTCAATAAAAGATTGAGCAGCTGTTCTGGTTTTGAGGGTTAGTATAGGTCTAGATCAACATCTATAAGGAGTTATGCTTTGACATATGAACAGGGAAAGGCAACGGTTTTGCTATTGTGCATCTGTAATGCAATAGAAAAGCATTTGGTTTATAAAATTAAGGTAATCTGATTGTATAACCAAGCTGTCTTATTTTGGATTTGAGTGATTTCTGTCTAGTGTCGCATGGATGAAAATAGAATTTTGCCTGTCTTAGTAGCAGATAATTTGTAGATTTTGATGCCAAACAGCTTTCTTTCAGATGAAATTTTGAAACTGCAGCTTGAGAGACCTGTGTCTTTTTTGCATAGGAGATAACTGATATGATTTACTGACAGCTGCTTCAGGCAGAAACATGTGACTTGTTAAAAGTGGAGCTTGAATCATCTGGTTGTTTGCCCTCCTTAATGGCGATCATTTGTTTTTCACCGAATTGTCGAATTGCTTAGGTATTTTATTGAGCAGTTTTGGTAAGGAAGAAACTATACCTGTTTCAGTCTGTTATCTTGCTGATCAAGACATTTATGCTAAGCTCAGCTGGCTGCAGTTCTCTCTCTTTCTCTCTCTCTCTCTCTCTCTCTCTCTCTCTCTCTC
>PVJA010033546.1:0-23231 GCA_004027025.1 Myocastor coypus | reverse complement strand
GACAAAGTGAGAGGATGCCTGTGGATGGTCCTTGTCCTTGAAGAGTAATGTTCCTATGACAAAGAGCTTCTTTTACTGGGCGGCAGTGATGGCCACGAGGTGGGAACCATAAGCCAGGCTAGCCTGGCCCGTTGCATGCTGACATTTTTCATTCCTAATATCCCACAAGTATTTCAGCTTCAACAGAGGCTCTGTGCAAATGAAAAGGAACCTTTTTGTTTCTCACTTCTGTCATATTATGTTTGAAAATTCCTACCAGCCTCCCAGTCAGCCACTTAAAGACCAACCGGCAAAACTCTTCCCACTTTCATATTCTCCACTTTACAAACAAAAAGAAACATTGACACTGACGTTGCTTCCTCTGGGAAAGTGAAGTCCTTTTCTCTTCCTTGCCTGGACTCACTGCCTGTGGGCTTAGAAACCCCAGGCGTCATCGTGCAGCCTCACCTTTCTGCAGCCCGGCTCTAGCGACATGCAAGCGCGCACGTTGGATCCCTGACACGGAAAGCCTGAAAACGTGAAAGCGCACAGCTCAGCTTTGCAGACATCAATGACCTATTATGAGAAAAGAGCAAATGCTTTGCACAAAGGAAGATTGCGACGCACGTGGGAGAGCAATTGTCAGCTTCAGCAGGGAGATCCTGTAAATGACTTCAGGGAGCAGCTGCAACGAGGGCTTTTTTGTTGAATGGAAGAGAGGAGGAGAGCGTTTCACACCTGTGGGTCACTCGATGTCTTTCCCATCTCCACATAGTAAGGCTTTCCTCTTCTCTCCTTTCTAATTCTCAGCCCCATCCCCGAATAGTCCGTCTGTGTTCTTACGGTGGGAAATTCCACTCAGAGATGTACCTGCCTTCTTCCCTCCTTATCCCTCCCTCCCTCCTTATCGCTCCCTCCCTCCCTCCCTCCTTATCCCTCCATCCCTCCCCTCCCTCCTTCCTTCTTTTCTCCTTTTTTCTTCGCTTTTTCCATCCTCCTCCTTCTTTTGTCCCCTCCATTGCTTTTCTCCCCTTCAAACATTTTGGAATGCCAGCTATGTGATGACGGTGAACTTGGGAACAATGCCATAGGTAGGGACAATCCTGTCCCTTATAGCTCACAGGCTGGTTGGGAAGGGATGGGCAACAGATAATTACACAGGGCCAGCACGATGGCTCAGTGGTCTAAAGCACCTGCTCAGGCAGGCTTAGGCAACCACAGGGACTGTGGTTCGATCCCTGGCACCACATGCTGTGCCAGTCCCATGCCCAGGGCAGCCTGAGCCAGCCATTATATATAAAAAAATAAATTAATTAATTTGAAGAATAGATAACTACGAAGAAATCCAAGAAGAACTCATAGATACACCAAGGACAGCTTCTACAAATACAGTTTATAAGTCTAGGTCAGTGGTGACAAAACCTATGCCATATATTATTTATTTTTCTTTTAAGACAAAAATATTAATGAGCTGTTTTATCTAAACTAAAACCTCCTTCCCGTGTCCCGGCTCCGTGGACCATGCACCTGCCGAGGCGAGCGGAGCAGTCAGGGATGGATCCTTGACACCTCACACCACATGGGCTTCGGCCCGGGCGCGCTGAGCTGGCCACCCAGTCCGGGCCTGACTGCACGTGCCTGTGATCCCAGCACTAGGGAGGCTGACAAACAGCACGAGGATCAGGACGAGTTCGGGCTGCAGAGCGAGAGCCTGCCCAAAATACTAAAAAAAAAAGTTCCCTAGGGAGGTGTAGGCGTGGATAGTGAAGACTCAAAGTCATCCACAGCCTTGGGACACTCCGCTGCATTATGGCACTGAGCCTCATTCCTCAGAGGAAAGAAAACGTGGAAAAGAAATTCATGACAGAAAACTGAGCCTGCAGAAATGTGAGGAAGTGGGTAACTTCTACCTGGAAGAAAGAGAGCGCTGAGAAGCTTCGGAACGGGCTTCGTTTCCACTGCATACTGAAACGTCGAAAATGAATGGAGCAAAATAACACTTAATTTTATGAGAAAAGAACACTTTGACCAAGCACGCTGACTACGTTTTAATGTGACACTTTCTTTTCTTCACTGCCTGGTCCTGTAGGGTTTTTTTTGTTTGTTTGTTTGTTTGTTTTTGCTCTTTCATCACATAATAGTTCTATTTAGTTTTGATCTTACAGCTTGAAAAAAATGTCAACTAGAAATTGTCTGTTTTCAGTTGACAGTAATCTATGTTTTAAAAATTGTCAGAAAATCCATCAACATTGATTTACATCTGAATCTCCTTTGCTTCTTTCATAAATATATGAAAGAATACGAATAAAGGCATACTATTTCTCTGGCAGACACATTCTTTTTAAATCAGTACTTTGTATATTTCCGTGTTATTTTTTAGGAGTTTACTCTTGATTAGACATAGCTCCCTGGAAATTTAACTAATAGAAAGCAACACGTTGGATACAAATTTAAAACACTCGGGACCTCACTTGCGCCTCAGCCACCTTCCCGCCTTGCTAATACCTAACACTGACAATGTTCAGCTCACAGTTGTTGGCCGTTTCAGTCCATACTCAGCTGTTGGTTATAAACCTGATTATTTCAATTGGTTGCTAATGAATAGCGTTAACCACATAATGTTATATTAATGTGTTTTCTCCCAAGCTGTAGTGTATGTTACTATACAGATGTCCATGTTTGCCTGTGGTTACATAATTTGCATTTTTAAGAAGCCATCGTAGTTTTACTTAAACTATAAAGTTGAGTAGGTTGACTTAAAATAAAATGCACTCAACCAAGAAAACCTGTTGCAGTTTTACTTGTGAAACTGACCGAGGAAAGTGGTGGTTTTTTGTTTGTTTGTTTTGTTACTTCTCTCCTGACAGCTAAAGTGAATCGGTATTTTACCTCGTTTGTAAAACAAAATAGCAGGACTCTTCCATTTTCTCAATATTTCTTAAAGACGGAATACACACGAGAGCTGACTTCTGATGCTGCTGGTTAGCACAGTTTCTGACTTTGTCACCCAGCACACCAGCCATGGGTAATTCTCCCAGCATGCTCCGGTGGTGGAGAAGCTGGGACCTGTGAGCCGCAGTCGGTCGCTCCTCACTGGACGCTCTCAAATGTCACCCATCGCTGCTGCCTGCAGCGCTATCTTATTACTTGGTCATTCTTTAGATATGAACATATCCTGCAGCTGTTGCCCAAATGAGGAAAGGTGCTAATAAAAACCTTGTGATCAAAACTCTTCCCATGAAACAGAACACTGTAGGGAATTTTATCACAAGAGGAATTGCTGAATTTTTAGGTCTGGGAGTATATGGTCTTAGAGGACATGGATGTAGTGTTATCCCAGGGGGTTTCATCAATTTGTATATCTATGAGTACTATTTGAGAATTCTAGATATTTTACATCTTGGTAAGGTCTCATATGTTTCAAGTTTTAAATATTATTTAAATAATAATTAAATCTGATAATTAAATATAGGGCCTTTACACTGAACTATATCTCCAGTCCTTTTTATATTTTATTTTCTAATTTTGAAATAAGGTCTTGCTAAGACGTCAAGTTGCCCAGGCTGGGCTTGAACTTTTGACCCTCCTATTGTGGACAGCTGGACTAGACAGAAATGCTGTAGGCATCTAGACAGGGCAGGGCCCCGTAGCCAGCCAGTACAGAAAGCCAGGTACCTTGCAAAATGTGGGAAGATCAAAACAAATACACCTACAGACCTCACTGGGGATGGGTCTCCTCAGGGTCTAATATGCTCAGCCACCTTGAGCAGGCCCAGAAGTATCACCAGCCCAACCCCCTACAGGAAATGCCCTATTGTGTATTCATGCCCTTTGCTATGTATCTTGCTTCCATTGGATCCTGATTTAATCAATTTTCCCTGAACAATCATGCTTGTAATGTTAATGGTTGACCACAGTTTTGTCCCGCCTCATGCCCACCTTGTGGAATTCCGATGTTTCCAACCTTAGACCCACCTTACCTATGGGCTTTACTCCATAAACATCCCCAGAAAAGGCGGGTTCCTTGGCAACCCACTCGGGTCCCCTTCTTTCCCTCTCTTGGACGGAAGCTTTCTCGCCCCCAATGCATACCTTCTCCTCTCAACCTCTGTTGCTCGAGTTTGGAAGACGCAGCTCCCCAGGTATCGTTCACGTTGGCCGTCCCTCTCCTTTCTATCGCTCCTGCCTTCACTTCCCTAAATTCCGGGATTATAGTTGTGTACTGTCCAGCCTTGTTTGATTTGCTCAATTACTTTAAAATTCAACCCTATTTGCAAATAGGTATCGTATCTCCTTACAGTTTGCATGGTTAGAGTCTGCACTGTTGTACCTTCTGCATTTTTTGTCATAGTGGCTAATCATTGCAATTTGTGTCTTTGGGGCACTTCAGATATGTTGTGGAATTTCTTTTCCAGTGTTTAAACAGTTGCCTAACTGCAACTGATATAAGAGATTTTTATAACTCATCTTCTCTTGATTCTGGGTACTGAAGGAAGTTTCTCCCAGTGTGAGACTTGCTTTTCACTCTTGTATTTTTTTGAACAAAATGCGTTATTTTGCTTGGTTAAGTTTTTGAAGTCAATTTTTATGATGAAGTAAACTTTCATATTTGCAAAATCAATATCTGGTTTTATTCTCTTTGTTTTTTAACTTGTGCGGGTAGGTCTGTGCTCCATCTACAGTTCTTTATCTCTGCTGCTGCTGGGCGTGGGAAGGAGAGCAGCCAGTACAACAGGAAGACTGTCGCTTGGTCCTGACGCAGGGGATGGAGCGCATCTCCTTTGATTGCCCTTCATATAGAAGCTGCTTTGTCCGGCATAAGCCGATTTATTGCTTCTTGCTGTAACTTCTTGCTTCCCACACCTGTATCTTCAGATGATTTACCTATCTCACCGTCCAGTGCGCTTACTGTTTTTGTTTTAATGTTTAGATCTTCAACCCATTTTGGTGTTAAATGTACCATATGGTGAGAAGCAAGGGTCTGGCTTGAATCTTCTGCACTCCAGTAGCCAGGTTTCCTGGCCCTACTTGTTGAATAGGCTGTTCTTCCAGTGACGTATACTTTTGACCACTTTGTCAAATTTCAAATGCCTGAATACACCTGAGATGTTTCCATATTCTCTATTCATTCCAGTACCATGCCATTTTCAGTTCCAAAGCATAAAGTCAGATGTTACAGGGCTTTTCATTATCTGAAATTATAACTTTCCATTTCTTTGCTTGGTTTTGTTTTTTATGGTACTGAGGATTGAACTCAGGACCTTGTGCTTGCCAGGCAAGCGCTTACTCCACTGAGCTGTCTCCCTGGCCTACTATAGCTTCCCATTCTGTACTCTGACTTCTTTTAATGAAATGCCATTCTTCTGATAGAAAGCATAGTTTTCTTTGTTTGCCACGATAACGTGGATGCTAAACCACGATAACTTGGATGCTAAAACAGAGTTTAGCACATGATCAACTCTCATTATTAACTGACTTAAGAAGAGAGTTATATTTGCATTTCATTTTTTGTGCCTTTGACAGAACTGTACCCATAAAGTAAGCCATAGCTTTCTCACGTATGTGTTCATCCCTATTTGCTAGTTTTGAAATATTAATTTCCACAGCTATGCACTCGCCTTCTTCCGAGATGGATATTAAGAGGAAGTATGAAATGAGCTATTGCCATAAGGAAGGGGATTGGATGTTGTCAGAATATGCAAAGGAGAGTATTCTGTAACATTTTCTTCCTAATATATATTTCTCCACTGAATTTCCTGTGTTAAAAGTGAACTGAAATTGTTCTTTATAAGCTCAAGTGAGTATAAAATTTAAAGTTTCTTAGATTCCTGGTCTCTTCTTCAAAAATATCAAAGGTAAGTGACTGATTTTTTTTTTTTTTTTTTTTTTGCGTAAAAGCATCAGAAGTCTCCTAAAGCAATTCAGTACATTTCAATAGGAATACAGATTCCAAGTCTGTAATCATTTGAATAATCAATCAAATTTTACTTTTGTCTTTACAGAAAAAGTGGCTAAGCTTATTTCCAACAGGAAGCTTTGAAAAATAACTGATTACACACATATAATAGTGATTTTTACAGCAACTTTTAAGATTTGTGTCTATTTTTAATGCACATCTGTCCAGGAACGTCAAGAAAAGTTGGCTGCTAGTCGCTATTGCTGTCCGTGTTTTAGCGGAATAATAAACTTGTTTACAGAAGGAACACCTGGTGTGCAGTCTAAATTTATTCAGCTTTTAAAAAGTGACCCCACCTAAATTTATCAGCGACGTCATGTGCACATGCCCACCGCCACTGGGGCTGTGCATCCTTGCAAATACTCTCGTCTATGAGGGAAAACGTGCTGGCTTCAGAAGCCGCGGAGCTGAGTCTGCTCTTACTCTCCTGTAGTGACTTCTAGGCCTAAAGAGCTATTCAGATATGCCCCAAATATTCACTGAGAACAGCATGGACAAAATAACCTGAAGCTAACAAAACAAGATGCACATAGTTGCTGATCTTAAAAATTCACATTTTAATGATCACAGTATAAATGTCAATCAAGAGCACAGCAAGTGACATGCTGAAGAGGAGCCAACAGAAAGCGGCCTTGGCATGGTGCTGTAGTCAAGTCGTAAACTTGCGTCCTCGAAGTCGGTCTTTCTGCTCTTGGGAAGAGTAGGGGCTTTGACTTCTTTACTACTTTTTCCATGCATTCATCCGTCATGTTGTACAGGGAGTCAGTGTCGCGGTGCTGGCTCAGTGCCGATGCCACCCAAGCTGTGCTGGAGACGACGTGTTTTGGGAGCCAGAGCAGAGATTCTGCTCTCATCCAGGAAGCGCCAACCCCCGTCACCAGCAGAGACTTCTCTGTAACTTGACAGGAAATTCCAAAGCAAGGGAAAGGGAAACCATTTTCTCACTGTGTGGTTGGATATTGCTTTCATTTTCAATTCTCTCTTTTTTTGTTTTTCTGTTTTCGGTTTCCTGTCTCTACTTACTTGAGCATTTTCTACAACTTCTTTCCATTTATGTTATGGTGCGTCTTTTACACTTGAAGTGGTGTGACTCTAAGTGGCTGATCTGGGTATCGTACTGCGCGAGTACAGAATCATCCCGCTCTACTGTGCCATCATGTTTTCAGCTCCTGTGAAGTATAGAGAGGCCTTACCGTTCTTTCCTTTCCTTTAGTTTTTTCTACTTGCAAGCACATTTAGCAAGGAATTCCTCTTCAGTCACTCAGAAACATAGAAGGCACTGTCATAACGTTTGTTTTATCAGCCTAACTAGGAAATGAAGACATAGAAGATTCAAAAGAAAAGGCGGTCTATCACACACGGTTTTCACACATTTCAGCTTGCTGTGCGTGTGTGTTCTCCCTTCCAAGGCTTCTTATTAATTGCTTTTGTCTGTCTGGGTCTCTTCCTCTCATGCTCTTAGGGCTGCCTTCTAGTGACAACTTAGTTTACTTTTCTCCATCAGAGAATTTTTGACTCTCCTTTCTCCAGCTGTCCCCTGCATGGATTCCCTGAATATAGCGTTTCTCACTACTTGAAGAACATTTTGCTATTTTCCGACCTCTCTGCTTTCTGATGATAATTTCTTTCTTTCTTTCTTTCTTTCTTTCTTTCTTTCTTTCTTTCTTTCTTTCTTTCTTCCTTTTTTTCCTTTCTTCCTCTTTTCCTTTCTTCTTTCCCACTTACATTTTTATTGGCATATGACAATTTACAAAGGTCCCCCTGTTGCATTTATTATACATCACACTGAGGAAGAATCGTTTAGCCATCTACATTCATTTTTAAGGGTAATATTTTTTTCTCAAATTAAAATTCCCAACATTGATTTTAATTATGACAAAAAGAAACAAGAGCAATTCCTTGAAGCTGCAACTAAAATCATTTTACTTTTTGTATTAAGTTCCTAGGATGTTAAAAAGTATACACACCTAAGAGCTGAGTCACGGCCTTCTGAACAGTTTCTCTTTTTGTTCTGGAAGAGAATTTTACTCTTAGCACTTTAGCTATAAATTTTTTCCTATAGGAAAAGAGTCACTTCTCTGTTACTGCTTTCAAGTCTGTCAAAGCTTTGATTCTAATGTGTCTGTGCCTGGGTAGCTTTGGGTGTAGTTCGCTGTTTGCCTCTTGAGTCTGTGAATTGACATCTATTGGCCAAATTGAGAAGTTTCTTTGAATATTTTTTCAATGATACTGCCTTTATTTTTTCTGTCTCTCTGTCTCTGTCTCTGTTTCTGTCTCTCTCTGTCTCTGTATCTCTGTCTCTCTGAAATTCCAGAGATGCAAAAAAACTATTTATTTCACACAGGCCATGGAGATTTAATACGCCTCAGATCTGTTTTCATGCTATTGTTCAAGATGAGTACTTTGTACTGTTTTGTCTTAAGGATCACTAATTCTTTTCCTCTCATCTATTATTCTGCTATTAATCTTATACAAGCATTTTCTTTTCTTTCTTTCTTTCTTTTTTTTTTTTTGAAACAGGATCTTACTATGCACTTCAGGCTGGCCTTGAGCTCACTGTGTAATCCAGAGTGGTCTTGGATTCACAGTGACCCTCCTGTCTCGGCCTCCCAGGGGCTGGGATGATGAGCGTATGCATCACACCTGGTTTACCCACAGATCTCTGCCTGTCTGTTACTATACGGTTATGTTTTTATTAGGTTGCTGCTTATCCACTACATTCATTTCTGGGGATTTGAAAGTTTTATGTCTTAGCATCTTCATAATGTTTCAGGACCTATTTCTATGTAGTTGTTTTGAAATCTTTCTTATGTAGTTTGACATCAGCGCAATTCTCTGTACCTGCATTCGTGACTGCCTTTTAGTTGGAGCCCTTCCTGGCTCTTTGTAGCCTGTATGATTTCATATCAAGCCCAGACGTGTGCTCTAGTGTGTGAGCAGGCCCAGAATCCCCTCTACACATGCCGTCTTACCTCCTGCCTCTGACCCCGTGGGCTGCTCGAGGGGCGTGGCCCATCACGTCAGGTAGAGACAGAGCCGAGACCCTTGCTCTACTGCACAGACAAGGAGGCCTCCTTTCCGCCAGTTGGCAGGTGAGCTTCTGATTCCCACACAGTGCCCACAGTGTCCCTGGCCTCCTGCTTGCTGGGAGTAGTAAAGGCTTCACTCTTCACTAGGCCTCTTCTCTTTATATACTTATCTTTTTGTGGCTTGGCTCACCTGCCCTGGGGCAGGGCTGATGTGGTTTGTGGTGCCTGGGATTAGACTGTAGCCCCTCTGCTTGCCTGAGCTTGCCTAAACAGGTGCTTTAGCTGGCTGAGCTATCTCGTCGGCCTCCAAGCTAGGCCTCTTCAGATCCCCGCCTGAGAGGCTCAGCAGGAAGGGGAGGGCCACGCCACACTCCCCCCTTAGACTTTTCTAGTGCCACACTGGTAAGGGTGCTGGGCACCTATGACTGCCTCACACGGGGACCCTCCAGTCCTGTGTGGCCTCTCCTGCTGGGACGCGGCCTTCGGTTGAAATTACTCTGCCTGCCTGCCTGAGCTTCCTGTTGTCTGTTTCTTTGGCTAGTCATCCAGGCCTCTGACGTGCTTTACTGGCGGCTTGCGTCTCCGTCCTGGCATTCCCAGGTTTCCAGGCTACGAGTCTGAGATATGTGACGCAAAAGCCAAGCCCCAGGAGCTCCCCGGGAGTCCACAGTGCTAGTCGTGCTGTTCTCCCTCTGCTCCTCAGAGCCATCTTCTACTTTCTTTCTAAGATGTTCAGTATTTTGTGATGTGTTTAGCGAGATGAATGAGAAGGGCTCATGCACTCACCCTTCTCAGCAGCAGAATTCCAGGGCAATACACTGAATATCTGGCAATTCCAATCCAAAACGGTTTCACATGCCGTTAGTGCATAAATGACAGGCTCAGCTTGTGAGCCTGAGCTCCCTAACTCCGTCAGAGCAACCGTTGTCCTTCATGCCATCATGTAGGTTTCTGGCCAGGCTTTCTCTTCTTGTGGTAATTGATCTTCTAAGCCTGTTAGCACTTTGAAACACGTACTGAATTCAGACCCAAACATTCTGCATTTCTATTGGGTTCCTTCATTTGCTACCTGAGTGGTCTGAAGAATTCATCTCAGCCCCTACTCCCGGAATCAGATTCTTCTCTTATCAAATAGTAATATCCATCTAATCCCCCCGCAGATTGCAGGTTGGTTGTGAGGTCACAGGACAGCAACACGCACGGAAACGTGCTGTTCTTCTGCACATCCTAGATGCTTAATTTTAAAACATATTTGTGGAATTCAATGTCTTCAGAGCCCACTGTTTGACTGGCGCTTTGCTCATAATTATATTATAATTACTTTAACAACAGGAATTCGAAAAAAGACAAGGGCATGCGTTAAAGCAGGAGTGGAATGGGAGACAGATGTAAGCCAATGATGCATTCTCCTGTGGCTAAGAATGAAAGGGCGACAACCCTGCTTGACTCGCTGTCTCAGTCGTATCAGATTTATGTGCAGAGAAAGCTTAAGCCCCAGGGCTTGGGGTGGGAAGGGTCACTCCGCCCTTACACTGCACTGCACAGCTGGAGGAGTTTTCAGGAAGCTTTGCCTCATACATGGACTCAGGGTTTTGTCTCCACTTCAATGTCAGCTATTAGCTATTAGCACACAAGTCTATGACTACCAAGAATGGATAATTAAATATGTTTTCACCTCAAAATAGCAAATCACATAAATCATCTATTGAAAACTTATATGATCTGAACTAGGAAGACATGAAATTCCAATTTCTTTCTGCATCTAAACATAGGTGAACTTTGCAGGGCTCACAGGGCTCACGGGGCTCACAGGCCTCACGGGGCTCGCAATGCTGCAGGCTCTGCGCTCCTGTACTTTGGTAACCACTCTGGGCCTCAGGAGAGACAGATATCCTTTTCTGCTTCTTAGGGTGAACCTTCAGTTTTTAATTATTTATACTTTCAGCATAGGCTGTCACTGCTCAGTTTGGGCTCCCAGTGATCCTCCTGCTTCAGCTTCCTCAGTGCCAGGATTACAGTCATGTGCCACCATGCCCAATTTAAGTGGCTGGCACCACATGCGGCCCTGGGGACAGAACATCGTTGCTTGCACTTACCAGGCACATGCTTATGCTGCCAAGCTATCTTCTCAGCCCCTGGGCATGAATCTTGACTCCTCTACTTGTGAAGACTAATTCTTCAAGCCTAAAAGTCCTAAGCAACCTCTGTCGCACAGTTTAGAAAATATCATTGCTTTTAAAGAGGATGTGTCTTGCTCCCCCTTCTGCCCATTCTGTTCTGGCAACCAGGAAACAAACTCAGGACCTCACGCTTGCCAGGCAGGTGCTGTTGCCCTGAACTCAGGCTCCTTCCACTCATTCTGAGCTCCTTGCATGGGGACTTGCAGCTGGGAGTTGCAGCGGTCACTTGATTTTGACAATGAGCGTCGAGGCAGAAACCAAGACCATCGGGCTAAGAAGGTTAGAAAAGGATGTTGGGACTCTGGGCTCATGGTAAAGCCCTCGTTGTATGGGCTCCATGGCTGCGAGACCATGAATTTTCTTGACTACATGGATCTATTTTAACTGAATCAATTTTTACATTGGGCAGAGACTGGGACTGCCTAATACACACACGCACACACAATCTGTTAAACATATACACTTGGTATCACAGAGTCATAAAGTAACACACATGAAGCTATATCATCTTCTCAATCCAGCCTTAAATAATTAAGAGAAACCTTCAGAATAAACTCACCTGTCATCTCTAAAACTGTTATAATTTCCTGTCTCCAAAACTCAACAGGTGGATGGGAACAGATATACTTTAGTCAGAGAAAATTTACTGACATGGCTGATGTTTTAGACTGTGCAAATCTAGAGAAGAAACTCTTCCCTGGGGACCAGTTCGTGGCTGGCTAGCAAGTGCAGCATCACCATGGAGCAAGGGCCCAGTTGCTCGATGCAGGCTGCTGAGGCCCGAGTCTCCTGGCCCTGTTAACGCGGCATCTCCTCCCTCACACCTGAGCTTGGGTCCTTGCAGGGCTGCTGCCCCTGCTGGGTGAGCATCGATGTGCAGCCAGCCTTGTGCGTGGGGTCAACAATGTGCTCTTCCTCGTTTTGGAGCTCAGCATCCAAGCTGTCGCCTCAACTGGAGGAAGCCAAGGTCGCTTAAGCGTGACTTGAGGCACGTTTCCTTGTGCTCCCTTAGCTGAAGCAGGGGCATTCTCAGGGTGACCTCTTTAAAAATCCACTCAGGAAAGTGAGGGTGAATTTAGACGTTCATTGATCATTCAGTTAGCAGAATGCTGGGTCTTTTAAACAAGATGGGAACTGGTTGATCAGGGAGGTCACAAATAGCCTGTCCAAGGATACAGAGAATAAGGACAAATAATGGGAGATAGGCGATTAGGGCCGCAGGACAGGGACAAAGGAGGAAGAAAAGCTTATAGTAGTCTACGAGTGACGTGGCTGGGAGAATCGACACCGTTTTCTGTGGACAATGACCTTGAGCCAGTTGGTGAAGAGTTCGCTGGATTTTAACCCAAGTAGTCACGGACCCACGGAATCTAGCAACGCAACACAACTGGACCAAAGGCTTCTACTGGAACTTTCGCGGGCTTGCAACCGATCTCCGCACTTTAGGGAGTGAAGTTTTTTCCTTCGGTTTAAAACAACTGTGCTAACACCTTATAAATTTCATTAAAAGAATTCTTTTCCAAGGCTTGTGTCAAGATTCTACAGTCCAGACTAGTTTTCATGTTAATGTACTCTTTTTATTTAGTCTTCAGTAAACAATATAGAGATGTCAGTAGAACAAAGACTGTACTATGTAGCCACTTCACAGAGTTCTTTGGTGGAAGCTTTGGGGCAAAGCAAGTACAGTTCTGAGGTCATCAAGCACTTCTGGGAATCAGCTCTCACCAGAGGGTCACACGCGAGCAGAGCCATCCTCTCCCACAGAGCTAAAGCTCAGAACGCCTGGGGAGCTGAGCAGGAAGCAGCCACAAAAGGAGACTACAACCGGTGGGAAACAGCACAGGGTTAGAAGCACTCAAAAAACAAATTATCCATTTAATCTAAAATACATTAAGCAGCATTATTTGCTTCTATTTTTTCCAGGACAGGTGACAGGTGCGGTGGGTCTGCAAAGGAGTTAGAGAGACAGAGCTGTGCTGGAAGGGACTTCAGAGGCCCGGGCAGTGCAGCTGAAGGCCAGAGAACACCACGTGGGGGCCCGAGAGGCATCTGTGTGCTGGGGACCCGGAGGAGAGGTGAGGTGCGGGTTCACTTGCAGAGGGCTCCAGGCACGTCGCCGTTGTTGCTAGGGTTCATGAAGTATAGTTTTGGCCAGCTGGTTCTATTAGTACCGGAGAACCACGGCGAAGACTGCGAAGAGGGATTTACTAGCACGGATGTGGGAGAACGGCCGCCAATGCGCAGTACATAGGAGCAATCCTGCTGTGATTTAATTTTCTAAAAACTTCCAAGATCGAAAAGACTCAAAGATCTATGAATACGAAGTTTTGGGTCTTTATGGAAGGACTTGTGGGCACTCACAGGCACTCGACACTGTGCTACGTGTCCAGTGACGTATGTGCTCTCTGGCCTCCGACGTCTCGCGGTCATTGGCTTTGCCCAAGGGCCACGGGCGGGTCCACTGTAACACTTGGTAAGCTTCCCTCTAGGTTTGGAGTCTTTCTGTGCACAGCATGCCAGGCAGCCAGAGTGATTAGCCCAAGTGGAAGCTAGTCACGTTCCCCTTTCAGTCTCTTTCTTCAGACCTGGAGCATACTGAAGAGCAGAAGAAATCAAACTTTGGAGCTGTGAAACTGAACGCAGGCGGAGAGATGCGGTAGAGTTAGGCAGCAGGGCAGACGGAAGGCTGAGAGAGAGCAGAAGCCTGGCTCGCCACCACGGGCTTTAAGGAGGCCACAAGAGGCCACGCGCTAACCAGCATGCACCGCGGCCCCAGCTAACAGCGGCCCCAGCAGAACATCAGCAAGGACAGGGGATGTCAGCCCCATGGCAACAGAAAACGCTTTGCCTTCAGGGTCTCCACGATGGAGCTCAGTCCTCCAAATGTGTTGCTATCAGCCTTGGAAGATCGAGAACAAAGCAGCAGATCAACCGCAGCCACCTTTTGACCTACAGAAACCGAGCCAGGATGTTTGCATCATCGTAAGCCTCTACATTTGTGATAACCGTGATAGCAGTGAAAGGAAACTACTGTCCAGGATAGTTGAGACTCTGGGGAGTTTACCACGACCAGCAAGGGCTGTGAAAATTGCCTCTACGCCACCCCCAGAGAACGCACCAGCCCCCAGGCAGGCCGCACACCGGAGCTTCCTCCACTGGAGAAGGGTGATTGCGCAAGCAAGTAACATTACCGACCTCACAGAGGTGAGGAAGCTTCCTCTGGGTGTCACGGCATGCGAATGCAGCTGCGATGGCCTGGGATAAAATTTCCAGTGTCCATTCTGAATGAATAAGAAACAGGAAACAAACGAAGTGGAAAACTTAATTGGTAAGATTAATCATGTCATAAACTCACAACTACTTTTCTGTTCTCTGTAGCTGCGGATGATAAGGACACAGCGCATGAAGCTACAGAGAGCCCCCCGCCTCCGCCCCATTGCAGAGAAGCAGTAGGGTTTCCCAGCCTGGGAACTCAGGGGTGGGGAGGCTGGGCTGGGCACAGAGTGGCACTCTCTGGCTCATTCCCACAGATCAGATGACTCGATTGCAGGGACTCCAGCTGGTTTCTTGTTCATGCCACTAACTCATGCTTCTAGCACTTTCTGTTCCTGCCAAGTTACTGAGGGAGAAACCAGTTGACTTCATTTTGATACTGACGTAACATGAGTAATACCATGCACAGATTGTCTAGCCTGCGTGGCGCAGATATTTCTTCTTCCGTTCTCCCCTCCTTTCTCTCCCCCCTTTTCCCTATGCCTCTTATCCATCTTTGCAGGCATCTGCACTTCTACGCGGCACCACATTCCCTCAGCGTCCACAGCCTCAGCTCTTCCGGGTGCAGCGTCCTCATCCACTGTCGCGAGCAGAAGCGGAGCTTTAGGCGGGTTAACCAGCTTGCCCAAAGCGGTAGTGGGGGGCAGTGATGCCTGACTCGTGCAAGGCTGACTGCATAGCTCGTGTTCTAGACCTGCAGTGCGTTCTCTCTTTGTGAAGAAACCCTGAAGCCTCTGCAGAACGGCCTCCCGAGCAGCTGTGCTTTTGACCCGAACCTGGGCATCAAGCTGAGAAATGGTCCAATCCTCGGTGTCCGCGCTGACCCAGAGCCTCCTCCGCGTGTGGTCACCCACCCTGCCCCGGGCGTGGGCACCTCATCCTGCCCCAGGAGCAAAGGCCCTGGTCCCCTTGGCCCGGCGGTCACTCTGCGTCTGCCCGGCCCGCCCATCTGAGCAGGGGCTCTGCCCTGCCCCTCCTCTCGCTGCCTCTGGTGTCTTGGGGCCGGGTTCCTTCTGTGGAAGACCTCGATCCCTCTGCTGTCCAGCCCCGCCCCGCCCAAGAGATCACGACCTAGCTGCCTGCCCGGCCTTCCCCTGGGAGCTGGCAGCCCGCGGAGAAGAGTGCGTGCACCGATGTGAAACTGCAGATGGCCTTAATTCATGCTAAGCTGTAACCCAGGACAAATAATGCTGCTGCCCATCAGCTCGGCCGGCCCTCCACACTGCAAGGACATCCAGGGAGAAGCGCAGCGGGTCCCCTGCCCCCCACAGCTCACACTTCCCAGGACCACAGGGAGCACGGCATATGCAGCCTCCGCTGGGCTCTGGTTGGAGTCCCGCGCCTGGGGTCTTCCCTACAGCCCGTCAGGCACTTGTGCCACTGAGCTGTCTCCCCTGGCGCTTTGAAACAACCATTTGTTTAGAAAATTGCTGAGTGTTGTAGTGAAAAGTTAAAGCAAGACCAAGCGTTCTCAGTGAGCAGAGCAATTCTTGTTCCATCTGGTGAAAGAAGTTCCTGTTAACTCCTGCTAGCCCAGGACCGGAAGTTTTCTGTGACTTACGAGCACAGGCACACACGCAGGCACATGTGTGGGAGACACGGATGTGCACGTAAGTACACACCCGCACACACTATACTATCTTAGCCCAATGAAGATGGTACATATGATCGGCAGGAGCCCACGCTTTGCACTCCGCGTTGGGGGCATCTCCTTTCAGCATATGCACAGAGCTCTGTCCTCTTTATATTGTTTTCCAAGCTGTGCTTCAGATTTTTAAATCAATTTCCTATTAATAGACAGTTTAATTGGTTTTTGATTTTTCCAAAGATTAATTTGTGAAGATATATATATATATATATATATATATATATATATATTCTCTAAAAATCTTCTAATTCACATTTTCTCTATTTCGTTCATTCTGCCAATTTACATAAATATATTTACTTCTTCGTTTACATACTTATGCTTTACCTTTTCCACTAAACAGCGATTTCCTTACAGGCAAACACTTCAGTTTTTCTTTTTTACCACTATATTACAGTAGTGGAAACTCATATGGTGTGTGGGACACAAGACACATTCAGCTATTTTTTCTGAGTAAATGAGTCAAGGAAAGGAGAAATCTTTTCTTACAATGTTGCGATTATCTTTGGAGCCCTATTTAAATGCTCTGGTTGTTCTTCCTGTAAATTTAAAGTAACTTACAATGAAGAAAGCCTGGATGGTGCTGATGTACTCTGATAGTCAGAACAAAGCTGAGGAATGCTGCAGGCTGGACTGCCTGCTGCCCGTGCAATTCTGCAGAGCCCAGGTGGGCCTCCCACAGTCACAGGCTGCTTGTCTGCTCCCCAGGGCCCTCAGAGGCACTGCTAAACCCTCAGCTTGCTTCTGGTTAATTTCCTTTATTTCTCCCTAAGTTGCACTGTAAAGCCTCCTACTCTCACCGTTTCTCCATTTCTGCTCTTTTCTCCACAGCATTTTATGTTTCTTTCTCTTTTTTGATGAGTTCTTTATAAGAAAAGTGATCTAAAACTTAGTACACAGTGAGCACAAAACCACTCTAGCCAAGGACGGTCTAGGCCAACGAAACTCTATTCAAGGAAGAGCCTCAAGTAAAGGAGGAATTTGTGGCAACAAATTTTATTTAAAAAATAATTGAACTAATTTCATAATTAGTTCATAATTAGGCATAATTCTAGAAGCTAGATCTTTCCTGGACTACAATGACCTCCTGTCTGAAGAACTTTCCTGTAACGTTTGGTACAGGTACCGTGTAAGAATACCTCTGCAGTGATTCAGAGGGTAGAATGTGATCAGGTTCACCATCACACCTTAAAATACAACAATGCAAAGTTGAATTTTAATCCCCCACAGCCGCAAACCAGTGGTGCACTCTCTTGGGAAGATATCCAATAGGGGGCGCTGTTGCAGAGGGACTAAATGCCACTTCTCAAAGCGCAGCCTGGGCGTGACAAGCTGTGTGAAAGTTTGCACGTCACTAATTTGAGGGCTCTGCCTTGCCATTTGCTAAGGCAATCAAAGCTCTCAGGTGAGAAGTGCAGCCAAGTGAGACTTCCTGCTGAGGCCAAGGCAGAGTCCCTCCCTGCAGCGAGTATGGCTGAGGGGAAATTAAACACAGGATTTTCTCTGCGCCTACGCTGGCCACCCGGGCTGCCGCATTTGCTCCTGCGATTTTTCAGGACCATGTTCCAAGTAGGGAATATATTCATTCCAACTTTGGCATTTGAGCAAACTGAAACACATTAAATATGAAGCTAGACTGAATCATCTGTGCAAAGACATTCATCTAGGAAGTTGGGGTGCTGGGACTTCAGTTGAGGAGAGCCCCAAGTTGGCATTTTAAACTAAGTATTATGTCTACACCTAATCTTCCTATGGCCAACTAATGCAGCTACACAAATGCATTTATTAATTTCAGGTAGCAAGTTCTGCTAGCACTTTTACCTCTTGAAATAGTTTGAAATCTAGTCTTTGCCTTGAACTTATTTCTACTGTTTGCATGAAAGTCATTTAAAGTAAATAACTGGGAGCTGGGGAGATAGCTCCGAGGCACAAGTGCCTGCTGGGCAAGTGCAAGGTCATGAGTTTGAACCCCAGTCCCACCAAAAAAAAAATAAAATAAAATAAAATAAATAAAATAAAAAATAAAGTAAGTAATTGTTCACCAACTTGTCATTGCCAGACATTTGCTGAATGTTGGGGGTATTGCCGCAATAGAGCTTAGTATTTAACAAGAAAAGCATTTGAGGCTCACTTGGAGAGGGACTCCTCTATGTGAGGCCTGTGAAGCTCTATGCGTCGGGTCTTCTTGTCATGTCTTTTGGCATTGACTCATCATACAACAAGTGGCATGCAAGCTGGGCCAGGGAAGATGACCAGGGGTGAGTAGCACGGCCCATGAGCCCTCCAGATCTTCACTCCAGTCTGTGCCCAGGCCCAGCGTGTGAGCGGGACCCTTTGTTGGTCTGCCGGATCCTCATTCGAGGCAACACCATGCCCGGTGCATGTGTGGAACTTGCTTCATCAGACAGGCCCAGTGTGGAATCCAACAGCAGAGCTCCCTGCAGGGAGGCTAGAGATGAGACCCACACAGCTGATCCAGGAGCAGAACATCTTTCCAGAGTGGCACACCGGGTTCGCCTCCAAGGGCTGCACCAGGAAGAAGTGGAGCTCAGCAGCCAGACCCAAGCCACACCCACCTGGATGAGCTTGAACTTGGTAGATCCAGACCTGGTGCTAAGGTAATAAGCTCTATGCCAACGGTCAGAAGACAGGGCTATAGAAAGTGACAAAGAGAAGCAGCAAAATGTGTTCTCAGGCCCTGAGTCCATCCAGAACAAATGAAGGGGATAATAGCATAGAAGAAATTGGAAATCACACACCTGACATCTCTGATATAATCGCATCTGAAGTAAAGGGACAACTAAAGAAAGTTATAAAGCGAGTCATATCAGAAAT
The DNA here is from genome assembly GCA_004027025.1 of Myocastor coypus. NCBI lineage: Eukaryota > Metazoa > Chordata > Mammalia > Rodentia > Myocastoridae > Myocastor > Myocastor coypus. The sequence continues at coordinate 4,331 of PVJA010033546.1, read as the reverse complement.
AATGTCTGAAATAAATAATACCTACAATAAAAGAAGTACTAAGTGTTTCTAAAGAAGACACTGATAGAAAAATAGAGGAGAATAGAAAAATGATGGAATCCTTGAATGGGCAACACAGGGAAAAATGGGACCCATAAAGCAGATTGAAATAGACACACAGGAAATTAAGTCCTCAATCACAGGCTGGCAAAACCATTTGATTGAAGGTGAAAATAGACTTTTAGACCTTGAAGACACTATTGCAGCTAGTGAAGAGGTAAGAAAAGATCTCTTTAAAACAACTAGGAAAAAAATAATGCAAAATCTGAAAGATGATGCAAAGATCAACAATGTAAGACTAATACACATCAATGAGGAGTCCATAAGGTGGTATCAAAGGAATATGGGAAAACAACTTTGTAAATATAGGCAAACAATTTGACATTCAGTGACGGAAGCATATAGAACTCCAAATAACATCAACCCAAATAAAACCACACCCAGACATATAATAATAACGATCCCAGATTTTCAGCACAGGAATAACATACTAAAAGCTATTAGGGAAAAGAAACAGATCACATTTAAAGGAAAACCCATCAGAATAACAGCAGATTCTTCTTCATAAACCATCAAGTCAAGAAGAGCATGGAGCAAAGTACTTCAAGTCTTGCAAGAAAACAAAGTCCAACCCAGACTGCTATACCCTGCAAAAAACACTTTCAAGTATAATGGAGAGGTGAAATACTTCCAGGACAAAGAACAACTAAAGAATTTCATGGATGACAAAGCCCACCCTGCACAAACTACTGAAAATATTCTAGAGAGAGATCAAAATGACCACGACTCCATGAATGAGGATGGAAAGAATCCACAAATAGGGAAACAAATCAGACACAGGGAAAAAGAGATGTACAATAGCAGAGAAATAACATGTCAGGCATAAGTCATTACATTTCCAGTACAGCCATCAAAGTACATGGACTCAATTTACCAAATAAAAGAAACAGAGGTGCGTAACTGAAGGCTTTCTTTTCATCTCCCAGCTCCAGGCACTCGGTCACCATGGTTTACAGTGCAGTCATGCCCAAGTCCAAGAACCACATCATGCACAACCAGCCTCAAGCATGGCACAGAAATTGCATCAAGAAACCCTAGATAGAAATCTCACAAAGATAGAAATCTCTGAAGGGGGTAGATTCCAAGTTCCTTAGGAATGTGCATTTTGCCATGAAGCACAACAAGAAGGGCCTCAAGAAGTTGCTAAAAATGCCAAAGCCGCAAATGCACACGCCAAGGCTATCAAGACCCTTGCCACGCCCAAGATCATTCCAAAGAGAGTAAACTGCAGGCTCACTCCACTTGCCTCTATTGCCCACCCCAAGCTTGGGAAGGAAGGGCATCCATGCCCACATTGCCAAGGGTCACGGGCATTTCCATCCAAAGGCCCAGGGTCGAGCCTCTGCTCCAGTCAAGGCCCAGGCTAAGCTTCTGCTCCAGCCGAGGCTTCCAAAGATGCCCAGGCCCCTAAAAGATACCCATGCCCTCCATGAAGGATTCACAGTAAAAGCCTATTATCTGCTGTTGTAAACCAGTGGGACTGATGTGATCGCTGGGGTGCCACATGGGAAGGGCTAGTTCCTCCTGTTTGTACAGTAAACCTGAGGCATAACAAAAGAGACATAGACAGATTGCAGAGTGGATTAAGAAGCAAAATCCTACAATATGCTGTGCAGGACTTCATCTGTCAACTGATTAGTTTATCTTCCAAGTTTTGCCCAGCTGGTAATTTCAGTAGTTCTATGGCTTATGCCTCAGGAGCACAACTGTTTTCTTGAACCATAAACAATGATTTGCCCTGGCTTTATGTTTGATTGACTCAGAAAATTAATTTTTGCAAGATTAGAACTCAATGTAGGTGGCTGGCGAGATGGCTCAATGGTTTAAAAGGTGCCTGCTTAGGCAAGCTTAGGCAACTGCACGCACCGCGGTTCGATTACCGGCACCACAGCCTGTGCCAGCCCCACCTCCAGGGCAGGCTGAGCCGGCCATAATATAAAAAATAAAATAAAATAAAATAAAAAGAATTCAATGTAGATGCTGTCAAAGTCCTTATCAATTTGAATGTGGAAAAATTTGAGAAATCATTTCCTAAAATAGAAAAGGTGTTCTATACGACACATCTCAGTTTTGGAATATGTCTATAAAATAAATGTGTGTACATTGTTTTCCGATTCTATAGTTACTTTAAGGAAAAAGTCTTAAATCACATTCCCATTGTTAAATGATAATTCCAGAGAAATATATAAGAAAACTAAGAAATGGTTGTTAGTAAATATCATTTTCTGTGTTATGCCCTAGATATTTCTCTAAAGTAGGTATCAAACTGATCATGTGACCTCCAGTCTACTTCTTCATTTTGATTTTTTTTTTTTTTTGTATTAATGTTTAGGTCCTGACTTAGCTTATGTAGCTCTTGCCGTTTTTAATGTGCCAACATGTGCTCTTGTATGTATCATTCCCTTGTTGGCAACACTGCTGTGGTCTGAAATGCCAGCCTGCTTGTTACTTGTTAAATCCTAAAATCCTATGAGTAGCTTTCAGATCACTCTTCGTGATCCTTCATTTTGCTTTTCAATTCAATGAGACTTTTTAATGTGTGTATAGGGGACATGTATGACAGTCTTTACTGCTCTGTGTCATCAATTGTGTGAAAGCTATGAACATGATACATTTTTATTATATAAAAATTCAAAGAGTAAAAAAAAAAATAAAATTTATGGAGCCGGGTGTGGTGCGCACGCCTGTAATCCCAGCACTTGGGTGGTTGAGGCAGGAGGATCAGTGCGAGTTCAAGACCAGCGTGGGCTAAAAAAGTGAGCTCAAAGGCCAGCCTAAACTGCATAACGAGACCCAGTCTCAAAAAGACAAAAAAAAAAAAAAAGTTAAAATAAGAAAGCAAAGCACTGGATGCCCATATCCTGAGAAGGCAGTAGCTGTTGGTCACCACGTGCCATGCTGGAGCGGCAAAGTGCCATCGTCTTGCACATGGACAGTCTCGATCGCCCCTCCAGTTAGTCCATCTGCCTCTGGTATCATTGCACTCTGCTTCATCGATCAAAAGTCCCAGTCTGATCCTTCCAGAATCAAGCGTGATAACCCAGTCATATTGCTGAAAAGCCTCTCGCGCTCTCTGGCGAGCCCTGACAGCGTCACCGCGCAGCTCCCTGCCTCTCTGTCCAGTCACTGCCCATCTTCTGGGCCCCTAGATTTCATGTTCACTCTCATGGCCACCAGCTGCTATGGATGTGCCGTGTGCCCACGTCTCTGCTTCTGCCTCATGTGCCCTTCCCACGTCAGCCTCTCCCTTCATAACCTTAATCCCTGGTTCGCGCTTTCCTCTCAATAAACACTTCCTCAGGAAAGTCTAGTCACCCTTAAGATGGGCAAAGGTAAAGTCCTTTGATGTCTTCATGCACTGAGCAAGCACAGTCTCCTCTACCACTGAACACCCATGCGAAGAGCAGAGCCCAGGTGACACTTCGTGCTCTGGACGTACTCACAGAAATGAACTACAGCATTGGGCAGGCTTGACCATCTCTCTAAATCCATAGCCCTTATCTTTTATTTACCTCCCACTTGCTGTCCAAAGAAGGCATCTATGACATCACCATGCATATTTAAATGAAAAGTAAGTTACAGCAAGAGGCACACCGCCATCAAGCTCCTGCTCCGTTAATTTTCCTCAGCTAAGGTGCACTTGTTCTTAATTCTTCTGTGATGGGCCTGGAAGTCCTCTCTTGTGAGAGTCTTCACGGGGTACTGTCAAGATCATAGCACGTGCTGCTGTTGTCACCCAATAGCGATGGAGGCTGCTAAGATGGGGTTGCGTTCTGCTCACCTTATTCACCCCGTTCTTGTGCCCTCTGGCTTCCGGGTCTTTCCCAGAGTCACTGCGAAGATGGAAGCTCTGGACTGATCCAGGCTCTCCAGGCAGTCATGACAGTGCTACCCAAAACAAAGCAGACCCACACAGAGGGGACTGTGGCAAGAGGCCGCGAGAACAACGGGGTGAGGTGGCACTGAAGGTCTGATGAGCCCCGCCCCGCGTGTCACCCGGTGTCCCGGGCTTCATGCTCCCATGAAGAAAATCTGCATGTGTAAGCTGCGTTTTACATTTTTCAGATTACATTCCCCAAAACTCTCCAGAAAGTATTCTAGCTGCCGTAAAGTTAATATGCCAAATGTTTACATCCATGAGTGCAATTTCTAGGTTTTAAGATTTTGAGGCAGAAATACTCTTGTACTTTTTAATTATTCTGTGGAAAGGGAAATTGAGAGAATTTTCCTGA
>PVJA010033545.1:0-23249 GCA_004027025.1 Myocastor coypus | reverse complement strand
CTCCATCAGGGAGTCCATCATTTTTCTATTCTCCTCTAATTTTTTATCGATGTCTTCTTTAATAGTATTGAAGTCTGTCATTATGGTTATCCTTTCTCTCTCTAATGCAGAGATTATTTCTGTTCTGTTCTCCTTTCTACTTTTGTGTAGTTGTTCCCCTACTTGGGATGCTATTGATTTAGGCATGTCTTTGTCAACTGTAGATATTATTTCTGCTCTAATATCCTCTATATGTTTCTCCAGCCGTTTTTCCACTTCATGTATTTCTTTTTTTACTTCAGATGTTATCTCTGATCTCAGTTGCTGTATAAGTTTCTGCACTTGTGTGTCTGCTACCAATTCAGAGATGCTACCAATTCAGAGGTTTCATCTGTATGGTTCCTATTTTCTTCCATGATAGTGTCTTCTGTATGTGGTTTCGGTGGGCACGGGCCCTGAGTTTGCATCCTACTCCTTGTTGTTATCATTTTGTATGGAAGCGACCTCTGCACTTTGGTGGTGTTATGCTGTGTCTATGGGCATTTGGTCTGGAGACTCCAAGGTGGTTCTTCTACAGAGGTTCCTGACTCTTGTGTTGAGGCTCTGGCTGCTAGCTTCTGTGAATCCCGGCGGATGTGGTCTGTAGGTGGAGATGGAGCTTTGGGTTGAGTAGTCCTGGTAGGCTCCTTGACCAGATAGGTTGCCAGACAAGATGTTTGATGGGATCAGTGCTGGAGCTTGGGCTGAAGTGTAAAAAAAAAGGGGGGGGGCGGGGGAGGGGAAGGTGGGCCAAGAATCCTGGCCCAGTCGGCGCGCGGGCTGTGCTATGGGCTGGAACTCGGTGGGCCTGGAACAGGATGTTAGTCGCAGGAACGCAGAGGTGGAGCAGAGGGGCGCAGGCAGCTTACCCGCGGCGGACGCGCGGGCAGGCTACCAGCTGGGACTCGGTGGGACTGGAACAGGAAGTTAGTCTCAGGAACACAGAGGCAGGGCAGAGGGGCAGCCCCTGAAATATTTTTATTGAGACCCTGTTCTCCAGAGAGACAGATTGAGGAAGCCATGTAAGCAACCTTATTAAAAATAAAACAAAACAAAACAAAAAACGTATCCTCCTACTCCATGACAGGAAATGTGAGAGAGAAAAGCTCGTAAAAAAGTACCAAAAAAGTCTTCCAAAAAAAAAAAACTGGAACAAAAAAGAGACATTAAATCATCAGGTACAAGAGAAGCAAACACAGCAGGAGACTCAGAAAAGATCTTTAAAAACAAAAAACAGCAAACAAACAATATCCTCTTGCCTTCTTTGAAAATTATGCGTTGTATTTCAAATATTCTAATTATGGAGATTCACGAAGCTGTGTGGACCAACTGGGAATGAGCCCTTTATCTTTACCATGATAGCTTGTGGCTGCTCCCAACTTCTTACTGTTGACGGAGTTGTGGAGATATTTGGCATTGCTACTAGAGAGATTTCAGGTGCTTGGTATTTTGTTTGTATAACACTTGAATGATGAATCATGTTTTAATGACATATAAATACATCTGCTCATTAATGAAGCTGATCAGAACACAGACACAACATAATGCGGCTAGGTTTCCAGATTGGCTTGCCGTCCCGTTCCCTGATTAGGCTGAATATTCCGCTGATACTGTCACAAGGAAATGCTGCGCTTTTTTGGGAACTGTTTTTTTTTGGGGGGGGGGGCGGGGGACTTTTATTTCTCCCAGTTTTGTTTGACTTTGACACTGGTGATTGATGCCCAACCTTCCAATAGGTCTCCTGGGCACTTCAAAACTCACGGAATTTAGTGAATTTTCTACATGGGATATCTACCATCAATATTTTAATGCACAAAATATGTGGCCGCTTGGTGATGCTGCCTAGAATGGGCTGAGACAGGCTTCAGTGCTTGACATATTAGGAGATGCAAAGCAAGCCTTTCCCCAGAAGGGCTTTGAGTCAACATGACTCCCACTGGGCCTGGTTTCCTTTGGGGGCTCCAGGAGCACTGTTCCCCCACCATGGATTATGAAAGTCAAGGGGTGCACTGAGCGGACAGGCTTCACCCTTCCCATCTGAGGGCTAGGGTGTGCAAATAGAAACTGTTATCTATTAGATTGAAATGGTGTAGCGCATGAATGGGGATCAGGGGTCGCAGAGAAGAACACAGATGGCCCCACTCTTTCTTGCTTAGGGATTAGCAGAACAAGGAGAGAGTGAGTTGGGGTAGGGTGGGAGGGTGGGAGAGGAGGGGTTTCTTTTGTGAAAAGCAGTGAGCAAGGTAGCCCTAGGATGCTGCGGAGAGAAGCGACAAGTCTCATGGACACCAGGTCTGGCCTTAGCTCCTCTCTAATCTCTTGAGGGGCCCAGAAGAGGTCCTGCAAAGCTTGGCTGCAGATTCCCAGCACGGAGGTGGCACCTACACTACTGAGGTACAGGGCAGGCCTCGTAAGGGCACCTCCTACTTCTCAAAGCAAAGGACGGAATGGATGCAGAACCTGAGCAAGATTTAAATGGCCCACTTTTCTTTTTTAATGTGAATCCTTTTTTACTGTTATATGTTTGGGATGCATGATAATTACATTTATCTTAAGGGATTTTTAAATATAAAATAAAACAGGCAAAAAAAAACATGACTTTAGCAAAAATTTTTTTTTTGTTGTGGGGGAAAGAATTATATTTCTTTCAAACCAATAAAATTGTTTTTTATTACAATATATATTAGGAAACATATCCTACTTTATATTCAGAAACTAAAATAGTATGGTATATGTTATCATTTTATATATATATATATATATATATATATATATATATATATATATATATATACAATTGGAAACACGTCTCTTAAATTAAATGTAAAGCCTCTGGTCAGCCGGATATAATAAAGCCTAGTAACTAGATGAGGAGTATATGCCTTGTTATGACATTTTTATTGTTTTTATTTTTTATTAATTTTAATAAGAAAGAAATAGCAATGAGTCAGTTTCAAATCAGGTTAGTAGCACAGTTACAATAATTAATATATTGCATATTGTTGTCTTCATAGTAGTTGTTCAGAGTACAAGATGTAGACAAGATATCTTGTCAAAACAATAGTAGTATGGATCTTTCTTCTGTTTGAACTAAGAGAAAGTAGCTGTATATTTATCCTTATATATATATATATATATATATATATATATCCTAATATATATAATATATAATATATATCACCATAAACATTTCAGTTATACAAGTTTTGCTTTAACTTGGTCTTAACAGTCCAGGAGAAATGTATAACTATGATGTATAAGAAGTAATGCCATGTTAATATGCTGAGCTTTTTGTTTTTGTGGTACTGGGGACTGAAGTCAGGACCCTGTACTTGTCAGTCATGCACTTATTCTACTGAGCTATCTCCCCAGCCCTTGTATGCTGAGCTGTAAAAGACTCAAATAAACGACTTCTGACATTGCCAGTTCTGCTGATAGCCCACTACTGTTACATTCTATTGGACTATATTGGGTTATTTTGCTGAATCCAAGTACCTACCGTATTTGAACTGGCATCAATTATGAACAGTTCCTTTAAAGACTTCTTCAAATACAGCTTCTCTAACAGCAATGGAACACTCATCTCTGACAAAATGAAATAAAACAGAAAAGATGGATATAAATGGCCCACTTTCATAAGAAGCTTTTAAGATGAATAAACTCACATAAAAATCAAAGTAGCAAGTACTATTATTCCTCAAGGCATATTTGAATAAAAAAGAGACTGAATTTTAAAAATAAAATGCTGTGCCTCGCTTAATATATCCAGGCTTCTAACAAGCCACTGAGCAGCTATTGTACTCTCCCAAACCCATGGGTATATATGGTGGGGAGAGATGCAGGCTCACCGTCAGGCTATTGTCTGGGAAACGTGAGCCTGCAGCTTGTGCAGAAGCCGTCCTCTCTGCATCCGTGATTCATTCCAGAACAGAAACTCAGGCTGGGGCAGCAGCAAAGGTCCGCAAAGGTCCCCAAAGTACACACTGCCACTTATTTTCAGTGCGATTATTCTCCTTCACACATTGTTAAAGGGACTTTTTTTTTTTTTTTTTTTTTTTTTTTTTTTTTTTTTTTTTTTTTTTTTTTTTTTTTTTTTTTTTTTTGTGGCTGTCTCAGCCCACTCTGGGGGCAGGGCTGGCACGATGTGTGGTGCTGGAGATCTAACCGCAGTCCCTGTGCACTTGCCTAAGCACGCTCATTAGACTGCTGAGCTATCTCACTGGCTTTACAAAGGGCATGATTGAATACTATTTTGAATGCTATCTTTCTTTTCAAGTCCCTTTACTCAGTGTGCCTTGAGGGACAGTCAGAGTGTCCAGGCCACAGTGTAAAATAAAAGCTCAGCAAGTCTGAAGGACAAAGCATGAAGCTTCCCAGACAGCCTGGAAGTTCTGGCGATCGGACTAAAATTCACGCGCTGCGTCTACATCCCAGGCAGGTGTGTCTGCTCAGCGAAGCTGAAGTGGGAATATCTCCTGAAACGACGGCTTCTTTTCCTCTGGTGGGTCTGTGTGCTTTCCTCCTTGACTGTCTCGATGCTTAACTTTGCCACTTCTGCATGGATCTCTGACTTTGCCAGACTCTGGAGCTCTGCACGGCTTCTGGGGGTGACTTCCCTGGGGATCATCTGTAATAGCACAGAGCAGGGACAAGCCTTCTGGCATGCTTGGAAGTCAGCATCTTTCTACTGAGAGCTTTTCCCAGACGGCTCCTGAGAGCAGGATAACAGAAAACAGTCACATCTCTGGCCCCAATCTGTAACTGTGAGGCAGGCTCAAGACCTATTCACAGCCAAATAGTGTTTTCCCACCAAAATGCATTCTTAGATCCAGTTCTGTATGAAGAGACCTCAAGTTTGACCCAGAAGCTTTGAGTGCTGCTGGAGATACATATTCCTGTTTCTCTGGGCCGGCACACACTTTGCTGCATTTTAGAAAATCCCTCAGTTATATTGAAATCAAAAGTCCTGAAAACTTCTAAACATCTGAGTCCCCTGGGCTTCTTAAAAATGGCTTTCTAGCCATGTCTTCAAGAACTTCTGAGGGAAGAGGCCTTAGGCAGAACCAAGAGTTGGTAGCTGTACGTTATTCCCAGGGATACTGGGTTGAAGAGTATCCCCTCATCTTGGTCCATTCTGACTGCTAAAACAAAATACCCACATATCCGTTGGCTTACAGATAATAGTAATTTATCATACTGATAGTTCTAGAGGCTGAAGAGTCAAAGATCAAGGCACTATTTAGTGACAGCCACCTCATAGATCCTTTGCTCACTAGCAAAGGATCAAGAGATCTCTCTGGGATCCCTTTCATAAGGGCATGGAGTCCTTATCGCCTAATTAACTCCTGAAGGCCTCACTTCTTACTACCATAACCTTGGAGGTTAGATAGTACTTCAACATATAGATTTCAGGAAAAAAAAATATTAGTGTAGCACACACCAAATTAATGTCCTTCCTGTAGTCTCAAAATAAGAATTTATTGAGAAATGAGATGTTGCTGTGTAATTAGATAAGAAGTCATACTTGAGTGGGGTTGGCCCTTAATTTCAATTTGACTGATGTCCATGTAAGACTAGGAGAAGACACCCAAAAACAGAGACACAGGGAAGAAGACTGTCTTTGCTATTTTTCTGGTGACAAAAATACATAATTCCCACACGGTAAAGGAGGAAAGGTTTATTTCAGCTCACAACTTGCAGAGGTTTTAGTCTGTAGTCAGCTGGCTCCAAAGTAGCATGGCATGGCAGAGGAGAAACAGTCCATGATAGGGAAGGCAGGAAGCAGGAAGCAAGCAAAGCAAGCCTCCCTTTCCCTTTTATCCCACCTGGGCCGAAAGCCTTTTGGGCAGTGCCACCTACACCCAGGGAGACTCTTCCTATTATACACACCTAGAACTATGCTGAATCAATCAGAGGACTCATTTAGTACCACACACCCTTAGTTCCAGAATTACACATCCTAGATCAAGGCAGCTTTGGAAAGTCCCACTTGTGGGCACCTGAGACCTTGCGGGCACATCCAGATACAAACCATAACAACTATCACAGGGCAATAGAGGCACAGACAGTAATGATGAGTCTGCATACTGAAGAATGCCTTTGACTTCTAGCAATACCACGAACTAAGAGAGAAGAATAGAACAGGTCCTTCCCTGGAGACTTCACAGAGGGCATGGCCTTACTGTCACCAAGATTCAGACTTCAAGCCTTAGGCCCAGTGTCAGAATAAATTTTTGTTTCAAATCACCATATTGTAATGGTTTGTTTCTGCATCCACAGGAAACTAATACAGCAGAGATGCTGATATTAATGACTCTAGAAGCACTTTGCGAACCACCAATCAAAATTAATTAGCTCATGTCCTTCTTCTACCTCTAAGTTTCCTTAGAATACCCATGATAAACTTCCTTTTCTACAATAATTCCAATTTTATCTACCAGTGGCTACTTAATTCCCTAAGAAGAATTCTCATCAGCTCCTGGTTTCTTAATGCTTTCCTGTTTCTAGTTCCTGATCTTTTTTTGCCCCATAAGGCGCCTTAGGGCCAACTTCTGTGCTGTGGTCACAAAGGATCTCCTGATGGAGACTTGTTGCTTCACTTGTCAAGGGCTCACACACTCTAGCAACGGCTGAAGATACGGGTAGCAGAGCCATCACAAGAACCGTCAGGGAACGGGAGGGATGGGGTGGAAGTGAGGGGATTTTGGCCTCAGGAAGACAAGCATTAAGAAGGATTTATCTGTCTTCAAATATATGAAGTGTTACTATGAATTCTACACAGACGGCCGCCAGCCCATCCCCTCTGAGAATGGCCCAAAGGAAGGTAGGCTTAGGGAGGAGAATTTTGTGTGGACAGAAAGAATTTCTGGTGGAAGATTTTAAGTCACTGGAATGTCAAGGGAGAAGTTTAAGTAAGAAGAGTCACCTCTTCATTAAATTTGATTTAGACAAGGCCTTTCATGGAGCCAGGTGAGTGGATGAGATAGACTGGGGAGATACCCTCTGCTCTTTTGAGTTTATGAACTTGCGAAAGAAGAACAAATGTCCAATTGGGGAAAGAAATTAACTCAAAGCAAAGAAAGAAATCTTTGTCTGTTGATATAGTTGTGAACTCAGACAGAGAATGTGTCTGGATTTTTTCATTCATATTTTTTTCATTCATATTTTTAGCTGAATGCGTAGAAGATACCCTTTTGTTCAGCAGTTAGATTAGTAGATTTGATTTTTAATCCCTCTGGTATCTTCCAGTCTTTCATGTCTAACTTACCCCCTGCAGGATGACAAAAGCAATGCATTCTTGTTTTCTATTGCGATGTTCAAGCCATCACAAACACAGCACATATTCATGACATCCTAGTTATGTAATAATGGATCAGGAGCCTGGAAAAGACTCAACTGGATCCTGCCCCAGGGTCTCAAAAAGCTGCCATCAGGCTTGAGTGGCCTTACTGGTGCTAGGGATCCTGTTTTGTTTTTGTTTTCATTTTTTCCCATTTATGTATTTGGTACAGGGTCTCACTACACAGCTTGAATTCATAGTGATCCTCCAGTTTTCAGCCTCCTCAGTGCTTGGATTACAGGTGTGCACCACCACACCCAGACTCGGTGGCCAGCTCAGTGCACCATGGGATTCAGGATAGGGTGACATGTGGTGCAAGAAGTCAAACCCTGGTCCCTGCACTTGCCTAAACAGTCGCTTAGTCCACTGAGCCACTGCACTGGCCCAGGATCCACTTTTAATCTGCACAAGTTAACAGTGTTCAAGGTGCTTTTAGCTGAGAGGCTGAGGTCACCACTTTGCTGCCTCACTGGCTACTGGGAGGCAGATCTCAACATCTGAAGTCTGTCTTCTACTTCTCAGGCCTTCTCACAGTGTAGGACTTGACTTCTTGAAGAGCAGCAGGAAAGTCACCCTCAGATGTAAATGCATTCTCTACTACCTACGTGCTGGTCATGGGTGCCATCTGCACTAGAGCAGAGGCTTACAGGCAGGCATGACTTGCAGATGCTTCTGATTTTCCCCAAGGCCTGGTGAAGGCAAGACCTAAGGGCTTAGGCTGTATTCAGTACTTATCTGACTATAGAATTGAGCAACAGAATTCCAAGTAGGAAGGCAGGAAGTTTGAAGGATCCCTGTTCACACACTGACTATGTTCCACAACTTACCCATTAGAATCAAATTCTGTAATGTGGGAAAATATAGAAATTGCTCTTTTTCTAGTCCTTTTTTTCTTCTGGTAGTCTAGCACAGAAGGTAGACCTTGGAGTCAGTCTACCTGTGTTCACATTTTCTCTCTGATATGAGCTACGGAGTCTTGAGCCAGTCACTGAGCCTTTCTGTGCTGTTTTCCTCCTTTAAAAGTGATGAAAATACCAGCTTTTACCTCATGAATTGGCAGTGGGTATGGTATGAGTTATTATGTATAAGTGCTTAGCTAGTACTAGGAACAGTTTAAATGAATACATGTACGAACTATTGATGTATTTTGTTCAGGACACCAGAACCCTGCATCATTCATAGGACATGGATGTCTTTAGGATTTCTTGGCTTGTTGTCATAGCTCTGCTCCTTTCTCTTCCGCTCAGGGGAGCATTTCAGAATGTAAAGAGAAGATGCCTTCTTATGGGGATAAGTTTGAAGGATAGTTTTTAAAAGGGTTATTTATAAATTTCAGTATTTGACACTGAATAGCAATAATGACAGGGAAGATTTATTGAGCACTCACCATAGGTAGTTCTGCTTTGTGCTGTGACATAATGCTTAGAACATGACATGTGATCCCCAGGATGCCCTAAAAATAGATACTATTGTCCCCTTGGACCAAGATGGAACCTGAAGCTACTTACTTATCTCAGCTCTCCAGTGATGAAGCCTGAGCAGGAAAGCAGTGCAGCTTCTGGGCTTTGGAACCATTCTTTACATTCCACGCCACTTTCCCATGTCGTTGCCAGCAGTCTACCTCTTGACTTACACATTGTGGCATGACAGTCAAGGAATACTAGTGTAAATGACACAAAAGGAGCACACTACTCTGGGTTTGTGTTTCCTTGATAACAAGGTAGCAGCAGCAAAGGCAGAGGAGGTGCACAACTCAAGATCCATGTACTGGGTGGGTGTTAGCGTTTGCTGGGTACCACACCCTGGGCAATTTCTTTCCTCATCACTGTCTCCTTCAGTCCTCCTAAAACACCATAAAGAGCTTTTAGTGCCTTCCTGTTGCTGACCCTGAAGTTGCTAATGAGAAGCTGATCTGAGTCAAATTGTAGTCTTTCAGGCCCCACAGCCTGCACTGTTTCCACTGCAGTGTTTACTCCAAACTGTAAGCATCAGAGGGGAAGAAAAGAACCAAGAAGGCACAGTGATCTCAGAACAAGATACTTACCATCTCAGTCTCTGCAGAAGCAGAAGCAGCAGGGTGTCCCATTGGCCCAGACTTGTCCTGTTGCATTTCTGATGGATTTGATGCAAAGGGCTTTGTGGAGGCCTAATCCCACCAGGTAGCACTGCAGTAACACAGGACAAGTCACTCAGCACCTTCAGCATCAGCTTCTTTATACTGGGTCAGTGCCATGACGGTTCACACTTCTCGTTCAAATGGATCCTCAAAGAGTGGAAGTGGAGAGGAGGAGGAGCAGCTGGGGAAGGGGCTCCATGACCAAAGGGCACAGCGGTGTCAGGGTGTTATCAAGGAGTGCTGAAGAAAACGACCTATTTTTTGCAACTGCAGATGTTGCTCTCGAATACTGCTTTAAGCTTTCTCCAGTTTGCTTCCAGAACGTAGAAAATAAGCAAATACATAGAAGACCTACTGAGACCTAGGTGTGTGCTCAGTGCTTGATGGAGAAGACAGAAGCACGGCCACGAGATTGGCCACATTTCTCTACTGCTACCCTGCCTGCTCTTCTTGGGTTGCTCACCAATTTCTCCTGCTGCTGTTTCTATGACTTCTGTTGTACCACTACTGTCAGAAAGAAAACTGCCCAGAGCATGGGCTCTTCAATGCAGATGCTACTAAGAAAGTTTGCCTTTTCTGAGTCTCACCCTGCATGCAAAAAGTCTACCAGAGGTGAAGGTTTGAGGTGACATTACCAGATGCTCTGTCCCAGACATAGGACGATGAGTGATGGCAGCTTTGCTTCTCAGGAACAACCAGGAGATGAGCTTGGAGAGGAAGCAGTGCCACTTCTCAGGTATGTTGGAGGTTGACAAGAGTGGCATCAGACACGGTAGCAGGTTGTGTCTTTTTCTGTGTGTGCATCAGCAGGCCTTCAGGAAGCCTTGACAGTGTACCTGAGTTAAGGACACAGATTCTGGAGGCGAGTTTGGTACTTAGGGCCTTAGACAATTCAGTTTGTGTTCCTTTGCCACTTTCCCACTTCTCACATGGAGGAGAATGATAACCACAGGGACTCCTGCAATGACTCAGTGACCAGCACACACGAGGCTCCCTGGAGGTCCTCAGAAACACTCTTAACTTTACTACTCCCATTATTCAGAGAATACCGAGCAGTCATACACATAGAAAGCCTGAAGAACACAGTCACTGTGTGTCCAGGTTTCTGAGGCTGCCTCGTGAATGTCTGCACCTTCTTATCCTGAGAATTAAGGATTCTCTTAACTCAAGCTCTGCTTGTGTGCCTGCTTGTTATTGATTAAATCATGTATCATGGTAAAAATGTGTCCAGAGAAGCCATTTAGGGTGCCCACATTTTCCATCTCTGGTCATGGAAGGGTAATGAAGGACTTTAGGGAAAATTGTAGGACTGATATTGGGAAGGTCACTCCCTTTAAGGTCATGAATTCGCTGTCAAAAGGCCCCAACTAAGCAACCAAGAGTCACATCTGTCCATATGAGCTGGAAATTACTAGCTTCTAACCCCCGTAGATCCCCACATGTTCCAAATATGATTCATAGCTGAAAACAAAGTTCAAAAGCAGATTCAGAAGAAACCATTAAGCATATCCTGAAAGAAAACAGTTGATTTCATCTGTTTGGGAAAAAAAGCATTTCAGCATAAAGGGGCCTCAGACGGAATGGCTGGCCTTTTACAAAAAGCCAGATTTTGCAGGGGTCAGAAGGAAATGCAGACAGGCAGGTTTGCTGATGGCCTAAGATAAGACCCAGGGAGCCGGGCAGGCAGCCTGAGCACAGAGTCTTGTGCTCAGGCTAGGAGCTTATCAGTCAGAGAGAAAACTGGAAATGATTATCCCTGGCTTTCGCTGAGTGCAGTGAATGAAGTTCCTCCCTGCCCCAAATGAGAGGGAAGGGCATTGTCCCAGCATCATTCTTCTCTGCTTCCCTTATCTGAGCAGGTACAGGATTGTCTACAGACTATGCCATCAAAGACTCACAAGGAGCCATAGTTTCCAGTGTCTGGAGAACTCTAATAGGTGATGTCCCCTCTGCAGCCCCAGTAGTTCAGCCAGGATTGACTGCCCTCCACACTCCTCAGACAGCTTTCTTATGGGGAAAACCTAGCCAGAGGATGTGTACTTTGGCAACCTGCATTTTTGAAGCAGTACAGCTGGGCTCCACAAACAGCTCAGGAAGAAAATGTCACCCAGGGGTAGTGGTGTTCAGTTATTAATATTTCTTCTACTGCTGCTCAGTTGCTCTCTTTCTTTTTTGTTGAAACGTCTAGCAATAATACTCCCCAAGAAACTTGCCACTTAGAAAAGGAAAATGTCAAAAAGGGAGAGAAAGAATAGAACACAAAGGGCTCACCAGAGGACTGGGGAGACCCCGCTTGAGACAGCATCACATAGCATCCCAGAAGCCAGGCCATGTCTGGAAGTGACACTGCCCAGACAGAAAGCAGCGAACAACCATACTTCTGGGGCTGTCGCTTGTTGCTTTTATCTCTGTCTGTCCAACTCTGTCAAAGATTGAATAAACAAATAAAAATCCAACAATAAAGAAAAAATGTATTATTTAGAAATGTGATGGCTCAGTGATCTAAAGCGCCTGCTTGGGAAAGCTTGGGCGGCTGCAAGGACCGTGTTTCGATCTCCAGCACCACATGCTGCACTAGCCCTGCCCTCAGGGCGGGCTGAGCTGGCCATAAACATGAGTGAATAAACAAACAGAGGTTCTGAAATAAGAAAAAAAAATACATAAAATAAAAAATTCTTTAAAAAAAGAAATGTGTTCATTTGTAACTGAACACTCACCATCTTGTGGCTTTCACAAATAGAAACATCATTTTTTTTCATAGTACAATACATTTGAAAAGC
Organism: Myocastor coypus; assembly: GCA_004027025.1. Taxonomy (NCBI): domain Eukaryota; kingdom Metazoa; phylum Chordata; class Mammalia; order Rodentia; family Myocastoridae; genus Myocastor; species Myocastor coypus. The sequence continues at coordinate 10,996 of PVJA010033545.1, read as the reverse complement.
AATATCTCCTGAAATTGGTCAGTGTCTTGGCCATGCTTGAAGTGGTTATGATTTTCTGGGCTTTCACATCATGCTTTATACTTCATGAGCTCAAGATGCTTGACACAGTTCTAGATAATCTCATGTGCCTCCAAAGTACACAAAGACAAAAAGGGCATAAGAAGTACCTGTTCCTGCAGGCAGCCATAGCATAAGGTTTTCCATAATCCACTTACACCTCACAGTGCTAAATCCTGGCTTTCCTAGCTACAAGGGAGGCAGAGAAGTGCGCATTTGGTGACCGAGTCTCTGCAATAGGAAATGACAAGAGTAAAGAGAGAGAACATTAGATAAAATCAACCAATAGCATTTGCTGGCAGAAGGGAATGTGGAATCCAAATTAAATAAGACAAACCCTGCTTCTTTATCCCTTAGATTCACAATGAGTAGATGTGAGTGTAATCCAGAAATCATGATTTTAATTAAGCCCTCTGTTTAATTCTAATAATCATCCACACTACAGAGCCCCTTATCCACATAAGAATCTCTTCTTTTCCAAGAAAATGAGAATTCATCCTGTAGACAGTGGAATGCTGAATGCTGCCTTCTTCTAAAACAACTGACCCCCTTTGGTCCCTCTAAAATGCAGAAAAGCAGCCAACAGCATGGACACGCTCTTCCACAAGAAAGCTATTAAGCTTTTACAGGACACCAGACAATAGTGTCCCAATTTGTTGTCACTTGAACAGACAAAAAACTTGGAGACCAAGGCCTTCCATTCCATAAAAATCAGAGTCAAGCCAGTTACACAGGACCTTGAGACAAGAGGACTGTAAATTCAAGGTCCACCCATGTGATTAAGTGAGACTCTATCTCAAACTAAAAAAAGGAAAGGCTAAGGATATAGCTTCCTGGTGGAGGGTTTGCCAAGCATGCTTGAGGCCCTGGGCTCAGTCCCCAGAGTTATAAAACACAAAAGAGAACAAAGTGTAGCAATGAGTAAGAAGAATTCACTCGGAAGCCCTCCAAGACACTGTGTGAGCTGGAGAGTGAGAGCAGTCGGGGTGTACATAGCTGGACTATTTTCACCTTCAGGCAGCGGTGTCAGCCCTTTCCTCATTGGAGTCACAACTGTGTGTCAGGTGCAGATCTCACTCAGTGTAAGAAGCTGGAGGTTGCTCTCAAATGTCTCCCCTTTCCCGCTGTCTCTCTAGAACAGGCAGAGCTAAATCTGAGCTGATTCCTTTTCTTGTATCCACTGGCAAGAGGAGCTTTGCTACAAGAACCCGGGGGTCCAAATCCACACAAACGTGACATCTCAGGTGCTGCTGACTAAGACCTTTGGTTCAAACTTGACAGTGGCATCTTCTGAGTGCTACAGTCACCCCATGCAAATGTGCTAGGAAGGATTTCAACTATCTGTCATGCCGGAAGAAGAGTTCTTTTGGCTCAGAGGAGGAACCCCCATTCCAAAGTGAGTTTCTTTCCCCATAAGTTGATTTTCCTATATAAAAAGCAATCACTTATCAGGTTGATATAAACTTGCTTCATCCTGCCTGTAAATGGATGAATACATGACCCCTTGTTCATTACCTACCAGTCAGGTATTAGACAAAACCTGACACATGTATTCCCTTATTTAACCCTCCAGGGCCTCATTTCACTCCTGTTTTGTAGATCAACCCTGCTTTTTTCTGCCTTTCTTTCTTCATGCCTCTGATCACTGATAACCGATCAGGATAAGAAGAATATTTTTCACAGTGATGCAGATCGCTGGCATCCTTATGGATGAGAACTTTTTGGTTTGATCTGAATCCAGTCTGTGTTGCTGCTCAATATTATGTGATTGTAAACCTACAAATGTCAGTGATTTTCTGATGGCTGAGGTGTATGGATGCTGGGCACCTCTCATGAGCACCCGCTGCTGGGTTTTGAGAAGACATGAAGAGAAAAGGCTAGGTACTAGTTATCCCAAGGTGTTTTTGGCTTACAGAAGGATTTCCTTTAAATGGGAGTGGTATTGGCAACTAGACTGCTTCCTCTTTACTAGTCCTTGACTTGGCACCCATGAGAGCTGAAAGTTGACAGCCCAAGGCCTGAGACCTGGGTCTCTCAAGGGTCTGAGATAGAATGGGCCTCTGAGGTGTGTCCCAGTCATGCGGAGCTTCAAAACTCCTTGCACAGATCTGGATACTTTGGTGTACACCTGTAACCCCAGCTACTTGGAAGACTGAGGCAGGCATAATACTAGCTCAAGGCTAGCCTGTAGACGCCACCAAGACCTTGCCTAAAAAAAACGACTGGAGATACAGCTCAGCAGAAACATGTTCCTTGGTTCAATCTCCAGAACTCCAAAAAACCCAAGTCAAAAACAAATGTGAAGCAGCAGAGTGAACAACTTGTCTGTGGGCCAAGTAATATTTTGGCTTTGGAAATTAATCTTGTGTTTTGGGACCTCTCAAACCTAAGGAAATCAGGAAGGACACTGTCACATGTTAGGTAAGAACAAAGGCTTTGACGGGACAACCTTTGTCCAGTGAAAATGTCCAATCTACAAAAACATCTCTTTATGCAACACTTTAAAACTGTATGGTTCATATATGGTAATAAACAGTCCCATTCCATTTGAATTCTGGCAAAAAAAAAAAGTATACATAACTGCTTTTGTGACCTGTATCCTCTGTGTTTTGTGCTTCAGTACACAGCATGGCTATTATTATGGTTTTTGTCTAGTTGTCCCTCCAAAGCTTCATGCAGTCACTGGGGTGGGTTTTTAGAGTTTTTGATTAATTCATGATCCAGTGCTGGGATTAGGGGTGTGAGTGCTACTGGGATTATGAGTGTGAGCCCTGCACCTGCGCTAGGGTGGATAGCCTGAAGACAATATAAGGAAGGGAGAGAGGCTTACTAGCTGCTGCAGCTGCTGCTCCTCCCTTTGTTCTTTGCTGTCTTCTGCCACCATGAGCTGCTGCTCTCTGCCATGTGCCGCTTGGCCTTGGAGTCGGCCGAGTATGGACTGAAACTTCCACTAACTGTGAGCTCAATAAACTTTTCCTTCCCTCATTTTGGGTGTTCAGTATTTTGTCCCAGCAATGAGAGAAAAGTAGCTGAGACTGCTATAATCCACAAAGACTCAAGCATCGGTAGGTTCTGCGGGTTCATTCCATGGTCCTATTGGGAAAAGATGTAACTAATTGCCTTGTGTTTCCTTTTATGAAACAACTTGTAACACCCGAGCAGAATCAAGACTCTTTGAAGTATTCTGCGACTTAGATACCAATCAATTTACAGGAGATGTTAGACAGATCTCAATGTGCTCAAATTAGCATGTGCCTTTCAGAAGCACCTCATTCCCTGTGAACATCCTGACTGGATTCCATGGAATCCCATTTCATACTGATTTCTCACAGGCTCCAGAATCCAGCCGTGGAAAGGGAGATGCAGTTACTCTTGCTAGCTGAGCGTGTTTGGCAGCTTTTGCCATAAACACCAAGGAGACTGGCCTCTGCTCTGACATGTCTTAGGTACGAATCCACCCAACCACAGGTTTCTGGCGGGCCCTGCCTGCCTATACCAGAGTTGATGTCCTGGAAGTCTACATAGTTCTAAACAACCTGCAGTTTTGGATGAGAGTGGCCAGCCCTGTGAAAAATTCCACAATTGGAAACATACAAAATAGGAGCCCAAGGTGCTTCCTGGTGACCCATCTGAGGGTGCTGGGTGATGGACTAGGTAGGACCAGGACAGACACAACCACTGTCACCTTCACAGTGGATGGGGACTGTAGAGAGTTTCCTTCTCTGTTTCAGACAAGGAACAAGCATGAGCCACAGAGGTGAGGAGCAGAGCCAGTGACAGAAATGACAGAACACATCCGATGTGCTGGTTACCAGGCTACTGCAACAGACTCCAAGGATACTTGTAATAAAAAAGGGCAGGTGCAACTACTGGCAATGCAAAATATTAAAAAATAATTTAGGCAAAGAAAGAGCGTTTTGCTAGAAAAAGAAATTTAAGGTGTCAAGAATTACACTTGGAGTTAGTGCTGACTTCCAGGTTTAGGCTGCGTAGACTTATTACATGGCCTTCAATGAGCCCAGTTAGAAAAGAAGGCGCAGGAAGCAAGCTTTTTGTGATGGTTGCACTGCTCCTGTTAATTGCTTTGGTCATCATCATTTCTTATCATTATTCTTATGGCATATTGTCTGTGCTAAGGAAATACCCTGAGTGCCCTGGAAAGCTACAAGACTAAGATTAACAGGATCCTGTGGGCGGGGAGCAGTGCGGGGGATGAGGGGGTGTTACATTCTTGCCAAATCATGACATACTTGTTTTCTTAAACTTTTTTTTTAAGTAAAAATGAACCTCAAGCCCTGAACTCTGCTAATTTTCATTCAAGAAATGTGGGAACCAGAGCCGTGGTTGAGTTATGCTGAATAATTTTTGCAGCTGCAGAATATATTGCAATGGGAACCAATTAAGATCCCATTTCTGGGACTAGGTTCATTTTATATTGAGCAGTACCACCTTGACTTAAGACAAAAGATACCAGTCATGGTCACGGGGCAATCCTTGTGCCATCTGTGTCTAATTTTCTCTTCTCTTTTCCCATCTTTCTCCTGGAACCTGAACACCTCCAGCTCCATGGTATTAACCAGTTCAAGACTTGTCTTGATTTTCACCATCTCTAATTGTTGCTGACTCCTTCTCTGGGTTAATCCACAATCTACCTTCCTCTAACATCTACAGTTAACCCAGTCTTGCTTTCTTGGCAACAAGAAATAGCACCTCATCTGCTTCCACAAGAGGGAGATAGATAGTGACCAAACCCATCCCTTAGGTCGTTGGCAATTTATGTATTCTCAAAATTTGTTTTCTGGGCAAGCGTACTCCAATCCCAAAGATAAGTTTCAATAATACCACACTGGGAACAATGCAGTTACTGTGTGGACTGTTTTTTTGGACCCAAACAACCAGCGTTGCCTAATGGATTTGTGAAAACATGTTCTAATGGGCTGAAGTATGAGATTTGGTCATCTTAGCCCACGGCCAGACTGGCCACATTTCAGGGTTTCAGTTGAATCACTCATTCAGAATTACTGTTATCACCTAGATTATTTGTTTTGTTTCTTGTCTCTGAAATCTTTTACTTATTTTGATGCCAGTAGAGCCCCTTTGTGTTTTACTGTTCCTGGGTTCAGGATGAAATTTCAGTTTCCAGTCCAAGGTCTTTGTCTAAAAGCTGGAAATAGAGTTTCTCTATGCAGGGATCCAGAAGGGCATAGCTCCCTGGGGCTGGAATGCGTGATGAGAGGCAATCTGCGCTGGATTTTGAAAAGGGACATTCCTATTTCCCCACTAATGAAAACCTTGCTTTCAATAGTCACTTCCCTTCTGCAATGCAGTTCAAAGCACTTTACAGGCATAGCCTAATTAGATCGTTTTATTAATTTTGTTAAGTGTAAGAGATGTACTATATTATTATCCCCATTTTACAGACAGGGACATGCAGGGAGCACAGAGCATGGGAAGGAGCAGGAGGGAGGAGCCTGACCTCACACTCTTGTTCAGGGCTGGTCTCACCTCTGCCATGCCTTGCCCACCTGGGCAAGTTTGCCCATTCTTCAAAGTTCTCTTCCTAATCACTTATTGTGGGTCCTGCAACTATGGATTTGGTTAAAGTCTTTCATTTCCTATATCGGTGTTTTGCATCATGCTGTGTCATCATAATGTATTTCAGTCATTTGTGTTTTATCTTTCAAATATGGAATTGAGGTCATTGAAACCACAGGATATGTGATGTATTTCCTGCTTTGCCCATATAATGTTTATGCAAGGGTGGTTTTGGGGAACATACAGTATTTATTACACAAAATCTTAGATCTCTCCCTAGCACAAGTGGGGCAATGTGGCAGTAGGATGACTTAATTATTTATGCCTAAGATATGAGCCTAAGAAGAAACTACATCTATTGACATAATAATTAAGTATCCATCATATGTAGGGCATTGTGTTATATGGTAAGGAATATAGAAAGAAAAAAGAGCTCTACCTCTATCTTTGGGAATATCTGGTCTCATTGTCTTGATCTCTTTGAGCTCCTATAATAAAAAGCCAGACACAGGGTAGCATCTGAACAACCAAGCTTCATTGCTTAGAGGCTGAGGAGTCCAACATCATGCCATCAACACATCTGATGTCTGACAAGTGTGACTTTCTGTTTTGCCCATATAGTGTTTACACAAGGGTGTATTGGGGGACACATAATATTTGTTCCACAAAATCTTAGACCTTTCCTTAGTGCAAGTAGTGCACTATGGCAGTAGGACTGATTATTTATACCTAATTCTTGCTGTGTCTTCTTATGGTAGAAGGTGAAAATGAGTCCCCTCAGAGCTCTTTGATAAGGACACTTGTCCCATTCCTGAGGATGAGATATATCACCTCACCCCAGAGCCAACACCCTGGAACTATTGCATTACAAATTGAATTTCAACAAATGACTTTGAGAGTAGGATCAGAACTCTGCATACCAGAGCACTCAATGAAGAGGTGAGGCTCATATTGTGAAGAGTCCAATGGCAAGGAGATATGGGTTCAAGTCTCTGATCTTCCACTTGCATATGCCCTCGAGGAGATTGTTTGAACTCTTTGAACCTTTGAGCTTTCCTTTGTGAAATGAAAATAATAACAGTGTAAAGATGGTAACTGAGACAATGTCTGTAAAAGAATTTGGCACACTAGCTCATACAGAGTCAAGAATAATAAATAGTAGGTATTTAATACTATTAGATGGCCAAGAATTCTAAGTAATGTAAAAGTTAGTCACAGCAATGACATTCATGGAAATTCAAAGAGTGATGACAAACTGCACACTGAAGGAGGGACCTGTGGTTAGTCTTGAAAGAGTGGGAATTTAGTTTGGAGAAGGGTCAAGGATGGAGGATACCTACGGAAATATATGAACCATACTCAGGGCTGCAGGGTGACTAGGGTGGGTGGAATAAAAGGTTCCCATGGAGAAATGCTAGCTAACATGAGTAAGAGGGAGAGTTGTTCCATTACTGATCATAGTGAGTTCTCCCCTTCTACAGCGGGCTGCAACAAGAACTATCATGGCCATTTTAGAGATTTGAAAGCTGAAGTTCTGAGACAAGCTGCACTATTACTTGATGACAAATAGAATGCCTTTGGCTGGTGTTGGTGAGGACAGGTCCCCAGATAACCTGTTGACAGAATAAGGTAAATCGGACATAGAACTTTGGGGGAGCACTTTGACAGTATTTATGAAATGATCAATTTTACTTTAAGATATTGGCACTGGGAAGGTACACACATATGTAATCAAAGAGGCATGGAGAAAGATGTTCACTGAACATTCCAAAAGGTAGTATGGCTCACGTGTCCTCCAATGGAAGAGTCCTAGAAGACTCTAAGCACAGGCCTAGCCACACCATGGTACATTAGCCACATCATCATACATTAGTGATGTTGACCTCATCATGTTGAAATGATGAGGTCACTGTACACACGTGACATGAAACAAGATCAAAAGGAAACAGTTTTGTGGGGGAAAACTGCAGATCATAAGCTTATTGTACCACTGTTAACCCTTAAAATCCAATTCACGTTCACAACTATATTTGTACATGTGTGTGAATAGATGGCAAAAAGAGCTGGAAAGAGGCACGTCACCCTTCCAAAGGTTGCTGTCGTGAGGAAGAGAGCAACTGGTGAGGGAAGGCATGTGTTAGAGGAGGACTTGCATTTTGGTGAATGTACTGTCAGAAAAAAAAATAGATTCAGCTACTTCCCAAATTCTGCAACTAAAATAAAAATAATACATGCTCCATTCATACAGACATCATGAACAATACCAGGGAGGCTTCCACAAAATTCAAACTAGATCTCCCTGATGATCCTCAACCCCACCACTGGAGATATATCTAGAGACAGTGAGATCAGTGCACTGAACAGTCATCTGCGCTTCTGTGTTTGCTGTCCCAGGATTCACAGTCACCAAGAAGTCCATCAGCTGAGGAGTGGGTAGAGAAAATGCAATGCGTGTGTATAATGGGGGACTGTTGCACCACAAGGAGAGTGAAACACCTGTCATTTCAGGCAACACGGATGGAACTGGAAATCCTTGTTAGGTGAGACAAACACAGAAGGACAAATACAGTGTGATCTCGCTCATACACGGGATATAACAATACCCTCTTCATTGAAGCTGAGAGTAGCATGATGGTTGCCAAGAGGCCCAGGAGAGGGAGAAGAAGATTGGGAGAGGCTGGCCACAGAGCAAGCTGTCCTAGCACACTCTTCTGCAAAGGTGACCATAGATAATAACACACTGAACATCTCAGAAAAGTAGGATAAGGAGTTTTTAACCTTTTACCATAGACAATCGATAAATGTTCAAGGAGACAGATATGTCCAATCTGATTAAACATTACACAATGTACACATGGACCTAAATATGAAATGGTGCCTCATTACTCAGTTACAAACTAAATGTTACCTCTGTCTTGTAAAATACTTGACTGATTAGAATAGCTAAAATACGTTATAAGACACATGTTTTGATTTGGAAACACAATTCTTCAACAAATGAAAAAAGAAAAAGCTGTTTCAAGACAGTATGAATAATATACACTGCTTCTCTAAACACTCATGGATTGGTATAGCTCGTAGCTAGATGCTGTTCCCGCCAAAAGCCTCACACACTTAGGGATTTGGGAGGTGGCTGGGCCACAGGTGTGTGACTCTCATCCCTGGATTGGTCCAGTGATGGGTTAAAGCTGGATGTACTGTTGAGAGGGGAAGCCTGGTGGGAAGAGGCAGGTCACTGTAGGTGTAGGCTGGAGATATGCATCCTGCCCTCTGCCCGGGAAACTCGATGCTGCCTCCTCCTGCCTGCCACCACCTCCTGCCTGCCACCACCTCCTGCCTGCCATGGACTGTTTCTTCCCTTCCAGGCCCTCTCCATGTCTTAGAACCAGAAGACTGTAGACTGAGACCTCTACAAACTGAAGCAAAATAAACTTTTCCTCTATTAACTTGTGAGTGTTTTAATCCCACAGTGAGGAAATAACTACAATATGCGTATATAGTACAGCCACTTTCATTAATAAAAAGAAGAAAGCCCACCCAGAATACAGAATGATTGCTATTGCTGAATAATGGAGTAATGTGTGCTTTACATTTTTCTTTATAATTGTAGCAGTTACTTTTGCCATAATCATGCTGTGTAATAAAGCACTCCTAAAACTCAGTGCCTGGAATTTTTTTTTTTTTTTTTTTTTTTTTTTTTTTTTTTTTTTTTTGTCACAAGCACATGACTGGGTGTCACCCAGTCTGAGTTGAGCTGCATGAGTTGGGTCCAGACCTGCTGCATGTATCTCATTCTTCTGAGACCAAGCATGTTCTTTTGGTGATGATAGTAGTCCAAGGGGCATGTGGAAGCCCATCCTGTCTCTCAAGGCTTTGGATTGGAGTCGACATGTTATCCTATCCCCTCACTTTGGCTGCACTAAATCAGTGGGGGAAAGAAATGGGCTTCCTTTTGGCAGGCGGCATGTCCCGCATGCCAGGGATGAGGGCAGATGGGTCCGAAGGATGTGGAGGTTGGTCTGGCGGGCAGCACAGAGCAGGAAATCTCTTCCCAGGCTTCCTTGTTAGTGGAAGAGTCTGCATAGTTACATGGAAAAGGACACAAACACGGAGAGAGGTAGAATTGGGGAACTATAGTATAATCTGCTATAACTTAAATGCATTTAAAATTTTCTTCCTTTCTTGATTGCATGTTACTAAATTAAAATCTTATTGTTTAATAGGTGATTCTTTAGCAAGATGCATGATAAGCCAAAGAGCTGGGAAAGGTGATATTTTGCCTAATGCATGTGTGATTTGATTAAAAAGTCTGCTGCCTTTGTGGTTTATCATCTGTTCTCATCCATAGTTTTCTCTGGCACCCCCTGTGTTCGAATTTGGACAACTTGCAGGTCTTACCTTCCCTAGCTCAAGCTCTCCCGCTGCTGTGAGAGTCCACGCACCTTGGGAGCATGATTTGGAATGCGACTTGTTGCTCTGAGGACATTGAAACTGTGAGTAGGCAAGGCCACCAGCCCAACTGGACACACAGTACAGTTACCTGAAGACCTCTCTTGGTACAATGTTGTAAGCCTCAAGTGCACATCAGCGTGAAGGCTGCAGATGACAGCTACATTGGCAACTACCATATCATCATCTCAAGGAAGATAGTGATGACACACGACTTGTTATCCAGGCTCTTGCTTCTCCTAGTTTTCCCCATATCCCATTGCACCAAGTCACAGAAACTAGAGAGAAGTTGAGCATGGTTTATCTGGTGATTACTGTGTACCTTGTCCCCAAAAGACGATGTCATCTATGGAGAATGTGCTTAGAATAAAGAGCATTCCCTCTTGAACCCAACCACAGCTTGACCCCTAGATCAGATACTGATTTTACTTTCATGAGAGAAGCAAAGATATTTAACCCTCTATTGTGGTGTAGGAGTATATGCATGTATATTGGAGAGAGAGAGTGAGAGAGGACAGAGATAATAGACAGACAGACAGAGACAGACAGACAGACAGATAGACAGACAGACAGACAGATAAGAAATTCAGTGTGCAAGAACAGTTTCCCTGATGCAAATATTTATGGACTTTATAACTTTTGCTAATCTTAGCCATGCTGTAACAAAGTGACGCGCTGAACCCTTTAATCTTTCTTCATAAATTGTTCCATGCCTCCTTATTTCTCACTCTCCTCTTTCAATCTCTTTATCTCTGTCTTTGTGTGTCTGTCCCTATCTCTCTGTCTCTCTTTCTCTGTTCTTCCTCTTCGTCTTCCTCTTTCTTCTTTTTTCCTCTTCTTCCTCTTCTTTTTTTCTCTTCTTCCTCTTTGTTCTTCTTCCTCTTCTTCTTCTTCTTCTTTTTCCTCTTCTTTTTTCTTCTTTCTTCTTTTTCCTCTTCTTCCTCTTCCTCCTCTT
>PVJA010033544.1:0-23225 GCA_004027025.1 Myocastor coypus | reverse complement strand
GAACTCACAACGATCCTCCTGCCTCAGCCTCCCAAGTGCTGGGATTACAGGCGTGAGCCACCACGCCCAGCTTCAAATAGTAGCTTTTTAAATAACAAAACTCCATTTATTTGCTCACAATTTTTTTTTTTTTTTTTTTTTGTATGTGTGTGTGGGATTAGCGTTCAAACTCATGACCTTATATACTTGCCAGGCAGGCACTTGTGTCTCGGAGCTATCTCCCCAGCCCCCTGCTCACAATTTTAAAAAAGATCTGCCCAGTAAACAAATGACCAGGATGAAGACCCCCCAACACAAATGCCTACAAAGGCCAGGGGGAGTTTGATTGGGTTTGGTTTGAGACAAGTGCCAGGCAGGAAAAGTTGTGGAGAGCTATGCACCCTCCAAGAAACAGCTCAGGCCTTGTGGGACAGAGGGAGGCCCAAAGTGACATCTGAGCCCAAGAATGGAAGGACAACATCATGCACAAGGACGTGTGGTCATGACCAGTCACCCTGCCCCATGAAGCTCACCTGCAGCACCTGGGAACTGTCACCCTGCACTGCGTAGTGGAAGGCAGTCTCTCCCTTGCTGTCAGTGACATCCATCTGGGCATGGCAGTGCTGCACCAGCTCCACCACGATGTCCCTGTCACCCTTGCGACAGGCCAGGTGCAGGGGAGTGCAGCCCTCCTCATCCTCTTTGCTGTTGGCACAGCTGTGAGAGGAAGAAGGTGCTCAAGCTGAGGACCAGGTGACGGGAGTCAAGAACTCAAGGCAGAAAGAAGGCTGGGAACTGCCACATTCTCAAAAGAGCTCAGGCTGCAGTCCATGTCCGAGCTGGTTGAGTCAGGGCTGAGTCTCAACTTACTAGTATCTGACATGATTTGCTTCAGGTTTATTTTACTTTGGCCACCTGTGGACAGGGTGGATTCCCTATGGAGCCCAGGCCAGGTTTGACCTCAATGTGATCTGCCTACCTCAGCCTCCTGAGTGCTGGGTTGCAGAAGGACACCACGTGCCTGGCTCTAATTCTCCTGACTTTAGTCAACAGTCTCATGTTCTAGTTCAGGGGCTGCATGGCTCCTTTTTCATGCCAACCGTGGACCTGGGCAGGACATGGTGCTATTTGTTTGTAATCTCAGCACTCTGGGAGGCATAAGCAGGAGGAATACAAGGCTGAGCCCAGCCTGGGCAATTCAGCAGCTCAGGGAGATCCTGTCTCAAAATTTAAAAAAAAGAAAAGGACTTGGCAGGGAGAGAACATAGCTTGGAGGCACAGTACCTGCCTAGTGCGTATGAGGTCCTCAGTTCAATTCCTGGTACCACATAAAAGACTGGGGATACAGCTCTATGTGAAGGCCCTGCCCTGGTTCAATCCCTGGTGCTGGAGATGAACAAGGCCCACCTGATGACCTGGCTGTGATGGAAACACTCGCGGATGCCCAGCTCCACGGCCAAATGCGTCACAGACCAGCTCGGGTGGCTGCGGATGAGGTCGGTGAGGTGCTGCAGGACCTCAGCATTCAGGACCTGTGCAGAGCTCTCGTACAAGGGCAGCAGCTGGGAGGAGAAGCGCTCAAAATGCCTTAGGGCCTCGGCCTCCGACTCCAGCTGGAAAAGTCTGCAGCAAGGACCGACAAGGGAAAAGGTGTGCCAGGGCCCGAGGCCTGGCCCCAGAGGAGTCCAGGGTACAGCCTGTCTGGAGCCACCTCCACCAGCACAGGTCCCCTCGCGCAGGTCAGCCTGGCTCCTCTGTACTGGACAAGTTGTCCTTTTCCCTCCCTTCCTTCCTCATTTTCTTTTTCTTCCTTCTTCCTTTTTCCCCTTTTCCTCCATCATGTGGAGCTTTTATATTTTCTTTAACCAAAGCCCTGTCATACACTCTTTCCCATTTGATTCTCACATCTGAGAGCCCCAACCTCATATTCCTGGCCTTATACATGGTAAGAATTAAGCGAGTACTGTTAGTACTGTTCTACCTAAATAGCAGCAATAAAATGTCAATGCTGGTACCTCTGTGGATGGCTGAAATGAGGTTGCAAGAACAAGGAAATATCTATTTTGCAATACATTAAAAAAAAAAAAAAAGAAAGAAGTAGGATGTAACCAGATGTGTTAGCACAAGGCTATAATCCCAGGTACTTAGGAAGTAGGAAGATCTCAAATTGAGTGCCAGCCTGGTCAAAGTAATAAGAATCTGATTAAAACAAACAATAAAAGACCAAGTATGTAGTTCAGTATTAAAGAGTGCTTGCTAGTATGCCAAACAACTCTGGGCTGAATCCCCTATATTACCAAAAAGCAAAGCAACAATAACAAACTATAAAAGATAGCAGAGTAAATAATCCCGAACTAATAAGAAGTGAAAACTAGGGGCTGGGGAGATAGCTCCGAGGCACAAGTGCCTGCTGGGCAAGTGCAAGGTCGTGAGTTCGAACCCTGGTCCCACAAAAAAAAAAAAAAAAAGAAGTGAAAACATAGAACACAATCATAGAATCATAGAGTCCCGGCGTGCTGGTGCATGCCTGTAATCCCAGCACTGGGGAGGCAGAAAATAGGAAGATCACTGAGTGAGAGCTATGTAGCGAGACCCTGCACACAAAAAAGAAAACAACCATAAATTGTAAAAGCATTACCCTAAGTGCAAGAGCGAAGCTCATAAACAACACACCATATGATCAAAGGCAAAACTGACATTGGGGCCAGTAAGATAGTTCAGCAATCAAAAGCGCCTACTTAGGCAAGCTTAGGCAACCACAGGGACTGTGGTTCAATCCCCAGCACCACATACTGCATCAGCCCCACCCCCAGGGCAGGCTGAGCCAGCCAGGACATAAATAAATAAAGTTAAAAAAAACAAAAAACAAAAAACTGCACTGACAGAAAGCAGGTCGGTGTCTACCAGGGTGGACATGGGATTTACTTCGACAAGGCACAGAAGAAATCTGAGGGACCACAAGGACAGGTGGTATCTCCAGTGTAGAGTGGTTACATGGTTATACCTTTATTAAACCCAGGAATGGTTTCCCTAAAATTTTATTTTTTATAAATCACATCTCATAAAGCTAATAAAAATGAAACACAGGGCCAGGTGTGGTGGTGCACACCTGTAATCCCAGCACTGGGGAGGCTGAGGCAGGAGTATCAGTGTGAGTTCAAGACCAGCCTGGGCTACAAAAGTGAGCTCAAGGCCAGCCTGAACTGAATAGCAAGACCCTGTCTCAAAAAGAAAACGAAACACCAAAAAGCATGAAGTTGCTCAGGCTAGACTCAAGCTTGCAATCTTCCTACCTTAGTCTCCTGCGTAGTCTATTTCCTACTAGAAAATATGTTTAACTGAGTAATAAAAAACACAGCACAATGGCACCCGACTGCAATACTAGCACTTGGGAGGCTGAGGCAGGAGGATCATCATGACTTCAATATACAGTGAGAACCTATCTCCAGAACACAAAACAAAACTAACAGTTTTAGGATGCACTAAAAGCAGTACTTAAAGGTAGAGTTTTTAGCTGGGCGTGGTGGCACACACCTGTAATCCCAGCACTCGGGAGGCAGAGGCAGGAGGATTGGTGTGAGTTCGAGACCAGCCTGGGCTACAAAAGTGAGCTCAAGGCCAGTCTGAACTGCATAGTGAGACCCTATCTCAAAAAAAAAAGGTAGAGTTTTTGACTAAAAGTTAAAAAAAAGAAAAAAGACTTAGCCGGGCGTGGTGGCTCACGCCTGTAATCCCAGCACTTGGGAGGCTGAGGCAGGAGGATTGCTGCGAGTTCGAGACCAGCCTGGGCTACAAAAGTGAGCTCAAAGCCAGCCTGAACTGCACAGTGAGACCCTGTCTCAAAAAGCCAAAAAAAAAAAAAAAAAAAAGACTTAAACTTTCACCTGTAAAAACAGAAAGAAAAACAAAACCCAGTAACTCTTCCAGGTAGGGTGTCTAGAGGCTTTCACGATGGTCCAGCACCTGACGTACCATCGTAGGCTTTCCTACAACACTGCCTCTAACAAGACTAGCCGCCTGTTCTGAACCCCTTTACCTCTATACCAAGAAGGTTAGTAAGGCCTCCAAGTCTGTATGTGGGGTGTGCCCAGGCAGACTGCAAGGGGTTCGAGCTGTGCAGCCTAAAGTTCTTAGGAGATTGTCTAAGATGAAGAAGCACCTGGGCAGGGCTTATGGGAGTCCACGTGTGCCAAGCGCGTCTACAACAGGATCACGTGCACTTCCTTTACTGAAGAGCAGAAAACCGTGGTGACAATGCTGAAGGCACAAGCACAGTGTTGGAAGGCAAAATAAAACATGAAGCTGTTGCAGTAATAGAAGATGGAAAGGCAAAAAAAAAAAAAAAAAAAAAAAAAAAAAAAAAAAAAAAAAAAAAAAAAAAAAAAAAAAAAAAAAAAAAAAAAAAAAAAAAAAAAAAAAAAAAAAAAAAAAAAAAAAAAAAAAAAAAAAAAAAAAAAAAAAAAAAAAGAAAGAAAGAAGGAAAGAAAAGAGAACCCAGTAAACATGGTAGGAAAAAATATGAAGTTAAAAGCAAAAACAGAAATCAGTAAAATAAAGAGTACACCAATAGCTAAACAAATAAATCAGCTGTGGTGACACAAGCCTGTAATCTTAGCACTCTGGGAGGCTGGGCACAGGACTGAAAGTTTGAGCTCAACCTGGACAAATTAGTGACTTAGTGAAACCTTGTCTCAAAAGAAAAAATTAAAAGGTTCAGGGATGTAGCTCATGGTGAGGGCCCTGGGTTCAATCCTCAGTACTGGGGAACAAAGCCAAATATCAGTTTTTTGAAAAGATTTTAGAAACTGGCAAACTTTTAGCAAAACCGAACAAGACACAGAAAATCCCAAGTACCATCCTTTTAGATCCCTCATATACTAAACAGGGTTTATGAACAATTGTACAATGTGAAAGCCGAAATAATATGGACAAACTGCTTGAAAACACTAAAACTGATGAGAAGAAAAAACAAAACCCAAAAACCTGATAACACTGCGTGTGTCACACACTGAATCCGTCTTCTAAAACCTCCTGAAAGCACTCTAGCTTCCAATGGGCTCACTCACAGACTCCCATATTTAAAAATTTTTAGAAAACAGGAGAATGAAGGACTGGAAGATTAATGAGTTTATTAAAACTATGAACACTGGTTTATCAATGAATACCATTCAGAGAATAAAAAGACAAATGCTGGGTGTAAGGTAGAGCAATAAAAGGTTTAGACCTGAGCTGGCCATAATGAATGAACAAACAAATGAATGATTGGATGAGAAAAGAAAGTTTATATCTGGAAAATACACACACACTCTCTCTCTCTCTCAAGATATTGAAATACTTAGCCAAAAGGGTCTTTAAAATATGGCTCTTGGGCCAGTGAGATAGCTCAATGGACTAAGTGTCTACTTTGGCGAGTGCAGGGACCAGGGTTTGATCCCCAGTCCCACATGCCACACCGGCTCCACCCCCAAGGCTCGCTGAGCCAGCAACTGAGTCCATACATGGTTGCGCACACCTGTAATCCCAGCGCTGGGGAAGCTGAAAACAGGAAGACCACTATGAGCCTAAGCTGCATAGTGAGATCCTGTACCAAATACTTAAGATGAAAATAAAGTTCTTAAGTCCATCATTGAGGAGATAAATGCAAACTAAACCTAAAACAACATATTACTGGCTGCTCCAAAGAACGGCTACAAATTTTAAAGTGCATAACACCCAGTATCAGATACAAAGTAGCAGGGGACATTACTGACCTCAGGCAGCAGCCTTTCTGTACTAAGGCTGGTGAGGTAATGCAGGGCAGAAAGACATGCGTACTACATGCACCAGGACAGCAAGAAATAATCTCAACATCCATCAACAGTAAAATGAATAAATAAGATTATGATACAATGGACTCATGTGCCGCTGAGCAACAGGGACTGTTCTAAGAAATGCGTCACTGTGCAAACCTCAGGATACTGATACAAGCAGGGACAGAGATGATGTCACTGGCAATAAAATCTTAAAGGACCATCCCTGTGTACACAGCCCAGCCTGGGCTGCGATGTGACCACAGTCACACATAGGATGCCTGCGCTGACTGCGACTCACATTCTCAGCCCTGAGGGACACAGAGAGGCAACAGGGCAGCAACCAGCATGCAAGGGTTCTTCTGGTCACCTTCTCCAGGAGAGGACAAAAACAACTGGCAGGGTGGGGGACTGTGCTGTCCTATTTCTTGAGGAGGTGGTGGTAGTGTGTGTGATAAATCTGAGCTGGATATATGCTCTGCTATATGGGTGTTGGAGTTCATTATCTCTGACAAGTTTAAAGAGAAAATAGGAGAAAAATAAAGACAGTTGAATACTGGCATTGCCTAGAGAGAAAGTGAAATCGGGAGGGTTTTTTTTTCTCATGTTTTTGTTTTCACTTTTAAGAGAAAGGAGCACATTTGCATAATAATGAACATGCTTTGCTTAGGGACACAATACTGTGTGCTGCAGCCTACACCACTGGTAGCAGGCGAGAGTAGTGGCATCACCATGGCTTGAGGGGAATGGATCCTGTGCCCCTCCCTCCTCAGGGAAGAAAGGTTGGAGCGATGGAGGGCAGTGTCCAGGGGCAGCAGGACGGGTCACAGAGGGAGCAGAGAAAGCTCACCATCCATGCGGGGAACCTGAGCAAGGGGCATCTTCTCTTCTTCCACAACAAAGCCCTAGGCCAATGCAGTCCAGCAGCCTCCACCTGGTGGGGCAGGAGGGGAGGCCTGTGGCTGAGCTGAGTGTGCTCCTAACACTCTTGAACTTGCAGGCAAGGGTGGAAGGCATTTGGCAGAGGACCAGTCCCTTGGGACTCTCTAGGCGGTCTTGGATCAAAAACGGCCCTGAGCTACCAGGTTGCAGGTGGCTACTACAGCACACAGTGGACCTCCACAGGTCTCCAGCTCGCCACCCTCCTTGGCCCTCTGTGCCTCGCTGGATGGGGCCCTCCCTGCAGAGCCCTTCCTCTCCACCTTCTGCAGCTCCCCTCCACTGGACCCTTGCAGAGCCAGTTCCCTTCAGCCCTCCTGTGAAGCACTTTCCCTTCAGGGAATGCAGGCTCACTACGCAGCCAGTATGTGTGCACAGCACAGTGTGCCCCGTGCACCTACTGTGTACACAGTACCACATGGGCATTAGAAACACAGGAGAGACAGAGCCTTGAGCCCCTGTGGGGAGAGGAAGTGTGCACAGACACATGGTGACAGCAGTTATACAAGGTCCTGTGGCCTCTGGATGCTGGGACCAGACCCACCTTCATCAGCTGTCAGGACCCCAGCTGCTTTTCACTCTGCTCAGCGCAGGTGGCTGGGGTGGGTGACTGGATGAAGGCGCATCCCCGAGGCACATGGCCGGACACAGGCTATCTGAGGTTTCCTAGCTACCAGCTCCAGTGCACAATCCTGGCCACAGAGCCCAAGCCAGCCCCCCCTTGGTCACAAAGGGCATGCGTCCAACGTGGCTGAATCACCCTTTCTGCTGCACCAAGCCCCAAGTCTGCTGAGATACCAGTGAGAGGCTGCCAGGCCCATCAGACATTGTGCGTGACAGTGAGTGTCCTCAGTTAATGATTAATCTGTGTCGGGGACAGCAGTATCGATAGCGCCCTAAGGTACACAGCAAGGCAAGCGCTGCCCAGTAGCTCAAACAAGAAGAGCCAGGGTGGGTGGTATATGTCAGTGGGGGTCAGGGCCCCACCCAGCTTGTCACCCTGCAAAGGGGCTCTGGAGTAAGAAAAGAGGGGGTTCCTGGAGCCAGGATGCTGGGGTGTATGTAAGTGAACAGCTGTGTGACGGTGGGTGAGCCTGGGTCCCCTCCCCTGTAGGAGGAGTAGGTCAGTGTCACCCCTCCTCCCAGGGCTACAGGAGGGCATGATGAGTCAATGTGTGTATCAGTTCCTGGCACGCAGGGGGCACTAATAAAACACACTGTGGATGGCGCCAATGTGGCCATCCGCATCTCCATGGGGGCTCCAAGCTCTCCGGGCAGAGGGCCAATATGGGACCTCAGACTTTAGGTAACGAAGCCCAAGGACTCAGAAGGTCCTTACTCCAGCTAAAGGAGCCAGAGACATCTAGAAGGTGAACCAATCCTGGGAAGAGAAGTCCTTGCAGACCTGGCACCTCTCACAAACTGGGGGTGTACAGAGCTGGAGCTGTGCAATGGCCACCCAGCTCCTGTGTTTTGCCCCTGCAGTGTGCATGGGGGGTCCCCAGTACAGCAATATTAAGAGATGGGAGTGGGCAGCGGTGAGCCAGCAGGAGAGGTGTCTGAGAGAGGGACCCATGCTGGTCTTACAGTTATTCTCCCTGGAAGAAGTTCTAATAAAGAGATTAATAAGCAGGTGGTGCACACCTGAAATCCTAGCACTCAGGAGGCTGAGGCAGGATGATCACTGCAAATTGGAGGCCACACTGAGTTACACAGTGAGTTCAAGTCCAGCCTGGACTAGACAGTCTGTCTCAATGAACCAAAATATAAAATAAAAAGAAACAAACAAAATAAAAAAACCTACTCCCTAGTTTCCTGTTTCACCCTGTGATCCTCATTCATTCCTACCATTTTGGGACAACCCCAAACAGGTCCTCATGAGGGGCCAATGAACATGGTTGCACAATCTTTTTTTTTTTTTTGTCTTTTTGAGACAGGGTCTCGCTATGCAGTTGAGGCTGGCCTTGAGCTCCCTTTTGTAGCCCAGGCTGGTCTCAAACTTGCACCAATCCTCCTGCCTCAGCCTCCCGAGTGCTGGGATTACAGGCGTGAGCCACCACACCCGGCTGGTTGCCCAATCTTAAGACTACAAGGCTTTGAAAAGTCTTTTCTTTAACTGTGAGCTAAACAAACCTCCTTTCTTTCTAAGTACCCAACTTCAGGTGTTTTGTTAGAGCAACCAAAAGAGTGCTGACCACCCCTGGGTGAGAACGCTGGGCTCTAGTGCATGCCTAATCCCTACTCTGTGTCTATGGCCACCCTCAGCCCCACTGCCCAGTCACACTTCCCAGCCCTGGCACTGCCACTTCTGCAGCTCTTCACGACTCCTTCCTGCAGCCCAGTCTCTACCTTCCACCTCCACTTTCCCAGCCCACCCTGTACCAATCATCTGGAAGGACGGGTTGTTGTCTGGCAGGACAACAGGGTAGGTTGTTCTAGATTTGTGGAGTTGCAGGGTGCAGGGTGCACAAGGGAACAGCTGAGGCCATTCCGATCCAGGACATGTGTCAGCAAGAGTCTCAGGAGGTGGCACTCTGAGGGTCACTCAGGTGAGATCTCAGAGCCTGGCCCCACAAGGAGACTGGGGCAGAGGCTACCGGAGCAGGGGCCTGGGCTAAGAAAGCAACTCAGTAGCCATTGCAGACAACAGGGATCGGTTCACCTTCTGGATGTCTTTGGCTCCTTGGGCCGGCTGAGTCCTTGGGCTTTGTTACCTAAAGCCTGAAGTCCCATATCACCCCTCTGCCTGGAGAGCCTAGAGCCCCCATGTAGATGCGGATGGCTATGTTGTATCTGTTTTTTTAGTGCCCCTCCCTGCACCCTTCCCCCTAGGATGGCCCCCCAAATCCTCACACCTCATATACCTAAAAGAGTTGCTTCCCCACCACCCTAGCTCCAGCATGAGAAGTCAGAGGAGACCGGGCTGATGTCACCCACCGGAAGCCATTCTGAGAGTTCGTGGGATTGACCAGGATGCAGTCCCAGGTGCGACTGGAAGTGTTCTGGAACAGGATCAGCTGTCCTTCCTCCCGAGCACGGCCACTCAAGGTATAGTCGCTCACAGCCACCTCCTTCACCCGGAACGGGTTCGAGAACAAGGTGGTGACGCCGCTGAGAGTGCTGACCAGGCGGCCAAAGAACTGCATCCTCCACTGGAGGCCGAGGCCCCGCCACCCAAGCCTGCAGTCTAGAAGAAAGCTGGGTCTGTGCTCGGTCTCCTGCGCCTATCTTACCACATCCAGCCACATCCCACGGTGTACCTGGCTGCTCACCAATGCTATCCTGGATCCTGGCCCTGTAGGGACCTGGAAGGGAGAGAGAGAGAGACAAAATTAAACATCTCAGGGAACGTCCCAGAGCCCTTGGCCAGGCCGGGGACCCAGAAGAAGGACATCCTTCACTGCAGAGACTTAAGTTTCCCCAGCAATGGCAGGTGGTACCACATACGGCTCTGAGAAGAGGAGGGAGCTTTGCCACCAAAGCCCCAGAGACAACACTGGGCAACCACAGAGCTGGGCATGGGTCGTTCCAAGTCCACGAGCAAATCAGTGCCCCCTCTTTACTAGGTACCAAAAAGGGATCAGAAGCAATCACAGTCCATCGATAGGAGGGATGGCAAGCATCCACCCTGTCCCTCTGCTCCCTACTGTCGCTGGTTCCCAAAGAGCCTGAAAGAAGCCCCTCCTTGGAATGCGGGCAAGCACGAGGACTCAGTTACACAGAACTGTGTGCTGGGTGTGGGACACCTTGTGATTCAGAGTCAGTGTTTCCACAGCAGAAGATCCTGGTTGGGTGACAGAATTAAGTATCCTGTTAACTTCCTGGGTCCCCAGAAAACACACTGTCAGCCAGACACGGTGGCACATGCTGTCAACCCAGCACTCAAGAGGCCAAGGCGAGAGGATTGCTGTGAGTTCAATGACAGCTTGGGCTACAAAGTGAGTTCAAGTCCAGCCTGAACAACTATCTCAGACAGACAGACAGACAGACAGACAGACAGACAAAAGGGGAAAAGGAAAAGGAAAGAGAAAAGCAAGCACACTGCCTTCCTAAGGCACTGTCATCAAATCCTGGCAATAATCCCTACTTCTCTGCCACAGTGTCACCTGCTAAAAGCAGAGGTCAGAGAGTGAGGACAGACCAGCTGGCAGTGTGGGTGCCCTGGGGGACAGTGGCATTGGAGAGGACATGACTGACAGCTTCATCCTGCTCAAGCCCAAACAATGACGAGCCATGGGGACAGAAGGGAGACCAAAACTAAGAGGCTGAGCATCGCCTCCTGGGAGTGAGGGTCAAGCACACCCCAGCAGCCTCTTAGCCAAGGTGCTGCTTTCTGAGCGTTCTGGTGACTACAGTCTGAAAATATGACACACAAACTTCCAGAAATAAATCACTCATAAGATAGGTATTATACTCCTGATAGCATGGCGAAAGCTCGAGCCATTCTTGTGTCCCGCCTGGGTGTGAACCCTTTCCTCTGTCACACTGTCTCCTGTGGATCCTGCCGGCCCCTTAGTCACTCCGAAGCCGGCTGGCCTGTCACTCTGTGGCCAGGTCGCCTGTCAGGGGCTGCGACGCTGCTGTCTGAGTTAACAACAGCCCCAAGACATGAGAGCAGCGGGGCTGGCGATTCGGGCGTGCCACAGCCCTGAAGTGTTGGACGCACGGTGCAAGGCACCAGCCACAGATCGAGGGACCCACGGGGAACAAAGGAGGGCCACTGGGTCACACCAGCGGACATTTACTGACTACCGCTATGGTTTAGATCTAAGATGCCCCAAAGCCTTCTGTGTGTCTGTTCCCTCATCTGTAATCTGAGGCCTGGGCACCTGATCACAGCTCCTGGCAGACAGCAAATGCCCAATAAATGCCAGCTGGCTTTGCTTTGATCACCCCATTTTACAAATAAAGAGACTGAGGCTTGGAGCTCTGGAAAAGCTCTCTGATGTCCTTGCTTTTGGGACCACTGGTAGGATACAGTAAGAGGACACCACGAACCTCAGTTTTCTTCTCCTTAAAGGAGGAGAAATGAACATAGTCAGGGTTACATGCTGTTTTCTGCTCACTCCCATACTTGGGGCTATGAGAAAAGAAAAGCTAGGGGTCGAGAGAGGGACCCCAAGGGTGGGACGTGGCCCCAACAGTCCTCTGAAACAAAGGCAAGGCAGGCACATGCCGCACGCTGCTAGCCAGCGAGAGAAAGGAGGCTTATGATACCTTTACCCAGGGACACCGCGTGGTCATGGGACTGCTACAGTGACAAATGTGATCCCTCAGGAAAAGTTCAAGCACCAGCTTAACACCTGCCACCTCTGCAAGCAGCAAGGGCAGCTCAGGCCATCCCTGCAGCCTTGTCTGACCTCCCAGCCCGGCCCCAACTTCAACTACAGACCACAGCCATCCGGAAAGCCACGCCAAAGAATTGGCGCCTGCCCATGGCCACACAGCTGCCTGACATGGGGACCTTCCTTGGCTGGTCTGCCTGGAGAGCCCCTGAAAGCTTGCAACCCGCGTGAGGTCCTGAGTTCCATCTCCAGCACCAAGAAGTAAAACCAAACAGAAACCGCTCTCCCCATTGCCCTGTGGCCAGCCCACAAGCTGCATAGCAATCAGCACAGCAAGCATGCCTGGCCCCTCCTGTGCCCTGGCACCGTCCTCAGAGCTGTGTGGGTGGGCGTCGTGTCAGCCACACAACACAGCTGCCCTACCAAGTGCCCACCGCCACTGTCCTCACTTCACACACAAGTAAACCAAGCAACAGAGAGGACAATCGATGTGCCCCAGGTCACACCAGGGCAGGTGGAGGAACCGGGAGGTGCCAGCCCCAGAGCCCAAGCTCCTTCCCAGCAGCTGCTAAGTCTTCTCAGTGTTGTGTACCCCCTCAGCACAAAGCACAGCTCAAGAAGCATTTGCCAAGACAGAATTCAATGCAGTAAACATCATGCGTGGGGATAAAAAGACTGATAGAAAACATACTGGGCTGGGGAGATAGCTCAGCAGTCTAAATGTCTGCCTGG
Organism: Myocastor coypus; assembly: GCA_004027025.1. NCBI lineage: Eukaryota > Metazoa > Chordata > Mammalia > Rodentia > Myocastoridae > Myocastor > Myocastor coypus. Next base: position 10,501 of record PVJA010033544.1, on the reverse strand, counting down.
CAAGTGCAAGGACCTGGGTTTGATCCCCAGTACCACATGCCACTCTGGCCCCGAATCCTGGGCTTGGCATGCTGGTCCCGAGACTGGGTGTGGTCGCACACACTTGTAATCCCAGTGCTGGGGGATTAAGACAGGAGGATCACTACATGGCTGAGCTGTGTAGTGAGACCCTATATCCCATGAAGAGAGACAGGGAGGGAGGGAGGGAGGGAGAGGGCGAGAGTGAGGGGGGGAAGAATGGAGGAAAAGGAAAGGGCAAGGGAGAGGAAGAGGGAGAGGGAGAGGGAGACGGAGAAGGAGAGGGAGGGGGAGAGGGAGAAAGCATATAACAAGACAACAGATCCTGCGTACTAGATTCACAGGCTATTTTGTTGCTTTTCCCTATTTTGCAAGTTGCACTCCACATGACTAGAATGTCTAAAGAAAGGAGGGGTGTAGGCTGAGCCCCGGGCGCCCATGGGGCTAGGTTGGCTTTACATATCAGTTGGGCACCTGGAGTGGTGGTGGGGGGTTGGCTTCTGGGCCCCAGGTGCCTAGAGACCACTTAGATTGAAGGAGGAAACTCACCTCAGATGCCAGCTGTCTTAAAAAGAGATCCATGCTCCCAGGGAGGCCCCTCCTATATCCCTGCCCATGGCCCAGTACCAGCCCACTGGGGACATAGCTAAGTGGCCAAAGAAGGAGCATGCTGGCACCCAGTCAGCCTTCCAGGGTTTGCAAGGACATAAAATGACACAAGGTAGGGCAGGGGCCAGGACTCTGTCCCACTATAGCACATGAGCAGCAGCCACTATTATCCCCAGGGGAAGAAAGGACACAAAAATCATGGGCCACATCTTGGAGCTGTCACTACAGGGCAAAAGAGGAAGGTGGAAAGAGCGGAGGAAGGGCCGGCACCGCCGCCCCGCCCCCCCCCCCCCGCATTCCTGTTGTATTTCTCCTGTCCCCTGACCTCAGAGCCAAGAGCCAGGTACTTCCTGCCCAGCAGCAGTGTGGACCACATACTAGGAGACCGGCTGCCACACTCAAGAGTGCTGGTGTCTCCTCCACTGGATGCCCTCCCTGCACAGGCTCCCACCCTGCCACACTGATCAGTGTTGTCACTGACAGACAACACACCTGACACCCTCAAGCTAATGTGAGCTTACCTGGCTCACGGTTTCCGAAGCATCAGTTCATGGTCAGCTGGGAAAGTGGCGTGGTTCACGGCAGTGAAAAGGTACAGCTGACTGGAAAGAGTGCCCCATGATCTAATCACCTCTAGCAGTCTTTAGAGCCTCTCAAATTGACAATCAGGCTCAGCTGCCACATGCCACTTCTGGTTGACTACACACCCAAATGCATCTCTTTACACCATACTTAATTTCTGAATACAGACAATAACTAGGTGAAACAACCACCTCACATGATATAACCATCCTGCGTATAACCAGAAAAATGCACTATTCCCTTTTCAAAAACCAAAACAGCCTCACCATTGCTCCAAAGTTTCTTCTGAGCTGGGCATAGTGCTGCACATCTATAATCCCAGCACACCAGAGGATGAGGCAGGAGGATGGCCATGAGTTCAAGGTCAGCCTGGGCTACACAAGCAAGTTCAAGGCCAGCCAGAACTACATAGTGAGACCTTGTCTCAGAACGAACCAATAAACAGACAAAAAAGTAACTCAAAGTCTCATCTGAGACTCAAGACAAACTCTTAGCTGTGAGCCCCTATAACAATCAAAAAGCTAAAAAAAAAAAAAAGAAAAAAAGAAAAAAGAAAAGAAAAAGCCAGGCATGGTGGCACATGCCTATAATCTCAGCACTTGGGAGGCTGAGGCAGGAGGATCGGTGTGAGTTCAAGACCAGCCTGGGCCACAAAAGTGAGCCCAAGGCCAGCCTGAACTGCACAGTGAGACTCTGTCTCAAAAAGACAAAAAAAATAAATAAATCAAAAATCAAAAAGCTATTTATAGCAGGAATTAATGGCACAGGGTAATTATTTCCACTTCAAAAGCAAGGAACAGTGGAAAAGAAAAGAATGGGAGCAAAGCCCAGCCGACAAATATGAAGTCCCATAACCCCACATCCAGCATCCAGGGCAGAGGGAAGGGTGGCATGAGTTACACAGGGCTTGGGCAGTCCTGCCCCAAGGCCTTGCTGGCTGCGACCCACAGGACTCTTTCTTGGGCCAGCTCTATTCATTGCCTGAAGACTTCCTTGGCAGGTGTCCCACCTTCCTGACATCTCCAGCTTCCTGGGATCTCCTGCACCTTTGGCTTTATTCCCAGCTTCACATATTGCTCTCTCATGGACAGACTCCCTGGCCACCCAGGCAGTCTTTCTTTCTTTGAAACCTAGATGGAAGCCTCCATGAGCCCACAACTCTCACATCCTGCACGTCTGAAGAACTGGCCCCCTGGCCACAACACTATGCCGAAGTTTTCTACAAGCATGAGCAGCAGTCAGGCCAGAGTGCCTAGATAGTGGGCACAGTGAAAATAATCCCAAGGAACCAATACCCTGGGAAGCCTTTCTACAGGAAACCCAGGGCCTATCTTCTCATAAAGAAGGTTTATAATTTTTCATCCTTGGGCCTGTAATGGACAGAGGTTTGCTGATTCCTCAAGGTGTCTTTCTTCTTGTTATGCTTCAAATTACTTAGTGCCACTTTAATTTTGCTAATCTCTTTAAGCAACCCCCAACTTTACATGCAATTCTTTTGGAGGTAAAAGTTGTTTTATAAATAGCACTATTCTGCTTCTCATTCCTGATTCTCTATATACATCTGGCTGAAAGCAGCCACCAGGATCGATGCCACAGCCTCCACACTGCGCTGTCTTAAAGTGTTCTCTCAAGATCAGGTAGTCTACCGGCTCTTCAACTCAGCCTCCCACAGTTTTGACACATGGGCAAAATGTACACAATTTCTTTGCCAGAGAGTAAGATGCTGTCTTAGTCAATTCCTTCTTCACTGGGACAAAATATCTAATACCCACAATTTTAAAGACGCTTTCTTGGCCCACGTTTTAGAAGTCTCAGCCCAAGTTCAACAGGCTCAAGCACAGCAACTGCATGGTAGAAGGGTCTGGGTAGGGGAGAGCTGCTCAGGTCATGGCAGTGAGGAAGAAGAGTGAGAAGAGCCGGGAAGGGACACACAGCCCTCCACGTCACCCTCTCAGTATTCTCAGTACTTTCCAACCAGATCCCACTGTCTGACAGTAACTTAACTATGGCACCCCCATGGCTCAACCACCTTTCAAAAGCCCTGCCTGTGAATGCCTGAGGCTTTAGGTAGAACAGAATAAGACACCAAATCGCACATGTATGCCCTCTAGTCCGATCCTCAGCACAGGCCCCATTCCCACCTGTAATCTCCTAAGCCTGGCCTTTACTTTCTGTATTCCTCTCAGTATTCTGGTCTTCTAAGCACCCTTGAGAATCAGGCAGTAAAACTGCCTACAGTGTTCTAGGGCTTCTCCAGCCCATCTCTCCAAACTTCTCCCACTGAACAGTTCCAAAGACTTCTGAACCACATGGTCAGAAACAGACACACCACTGACTCCACTCCGGCACAGTTCTTTGTATCAGGTCAGCGTTCTCACTGATGGACAAAATACCTGACCCCTCCAACTTGACCAAAGAGAGGCTTTATTTGGCTCATGGTACAAAGGGTTCTGTCCATAGTCAAATGGCTCCAAGGTAAAAATATTATGCCAAAGGGCCAGGGAGATAGCTCAGTGGCAAAAGCGCCAGCTTGGCAAGTGTAAGGTTCCAAGTTCCATTCCCAGTATCATTTAAAAAGATCAAGAACCATTTTGCGGGGGTGGGGGGGGAGTTAAAAAAAAAAAAAAAAAAAGAACCATTTTGCCATAAGGCACAACAGAGCAAAGCTGCTTAGTTTATGGCAGCTGAGAAGCCCCAATGTGCCCACCCAGCTATTACAGGAAAATGGACAATGTCGGTGAGGGCTGAAGAGATTGAAAGCAGAAGAGCGGTCACTGGCACTCTTACCTCAGAGAAAGCCCGAGGCCACTGTCATGTTCCAAGGGCAATTAAAGTGGGACATGTTGACATCCACCAAAAAAGAAAAATAAATAAATAATCCATATTGACATCAGAAGAATAGAAGCCACCAGCCAGTTTTCTGGAGGATTTCACCTCAAGTCATGAGATGAAGGGTTACCACAGAAGTCAAACTGAGGCTGAGCATTTTAAGTGTGTAGTCCTGTGAGTGGAGAAGCTTAGAAGGAAAAAGAGTTTGCCAAGGGAGCAGGGGAGAGGCACCCAGCAAGGGCAGCAGTGGGGAGACGGGGATATGTCAGAAGGACAAATCTGCCTGTGAACAGTGAACACCCTCCTCCGTGCCGGTGAGGCCAGGCACTGCCAGTGTGAGCCACGGGCGCAGCAGGCACGCTGACCATCAGGCTCCTGGCTGTTCCAGGGAGGCAGACTCTTTCCCACTGACAGGACACGCTCAGAAGTGCAGGAGAGGACAGGGAGAAGTGGTCAGTTAGGCGTGGCAAAGGTCTGGCTCCATCTCAGTCATGAACTCAAGGCCAGTGGGCAGGTCCTTGGCAGGATGGGGTCCCTTGCCTCTGCCCTCTGCCGGTCACTCATCTGCCAAGGCCACCAAGCTTGGCCAGTCCCAGCTCACCTTTAGATGGTTTCATGTGCAAACTAACAGGACCCTTGCTCTGTCCCCAGCCTGTCACACTGGGAATGCCCACCACACACCTGCCACAGCCCATGCCCTCTGAGGTCTCCTAGCAGGGGACCTGCCCCTGAGATCCTCACAGCTGGTTTCTGTGCTCGCTCCACCACGGCCAGGCCCTTGTCTAGGCCACCCCGACAGCCCTTGGAGCCCACAACATGCAGGATGCAAAGTGTACATCGGTCCCTCCCTGCTGACTCCACTCAAGGTCCTCACTCTCTCCAGGAAAATCCCAACTCCAGCGAAGGATAAGGGTTTCCATGGGAGGGCCCCGCCCAGGATAAGGGTTTCCATGGGAGGGCCCCGCCCGGCCCTCCAGCCATGTGTCCTGGGACCTGCGCACCCAGGCCTCAGTGTGCCTTTGCAAATGTCTCTAGCCTACACTATCCTCCTCCTCACAGGGGACTGAGCCTAGGACCTTCGCACTGAGCTACAATGCCACCCCTTTTTAGTTTTACTTTTTAAAATTTTGAGACAAGGTCTCACGAAATCTCATTTAAGTCACCCCAGCTGGGCTCAAATTCATAACCCTCCTGCCCCAGCCTCCCAGTGTGCAGGGATGACAGGCAGTATGCACTCAAGTGAGACCTCTCCACAACGAGTAAGCCCCTGCTGACCTCCACAGCTCTGTTTAGCAGCCAGCTCCTCCTAAAGCCCCGCTGGGCTCCCCTCTGCTCAGTCCTCCTCAGTACCTCCACACCACTCAGCATGCATCCACCTCGAAGGAGTAGTGAGGGGTCCCTGTTGGCTTTTATTTGATCCCCAAGCAGACAGCACACTGGCCCTGGCTCATGGCGGTGCCTGATGCGCACTGAGTGACTGAATGGATGAAAGCAAATGCATGAACCTCTGTAATGAACCTCACAGGCCTGACATGCATATGCGCACACACACACACACACACACACAATTGCTTCTGCTTCACTCTGGCAGGGGATAATGGCACCATGGCACCACCAGGCCTGTCTCCAGCCACCATTATAGTTCAGGCTCAAATGCAGCCCGCGCTAACCTAGCTGCTCTGGGAGCTCAGCGGCCTCAGAGAACCTTCCCAGTGACACCAAGTGTCCCAGGCCAGTTCCACGCCAGGCTCTGCTCTGGAAAGTTCTGCTCACAGCCTGCCAGGTGCTGGCAGCTGAGCTCCCTCCCACTCCAGCAGGCCCCATGCTTCCTCCCCTCTGAAGCTGATGCCCCGTGAGCAGGACAATGTCAGCTGCCAGGACCTTGCCTCACAGGCTGGGTCGCACGTGTTTCCAGGAGCAGAGATTAGCCTGCAGTGGAAACAGCACCCTAGAGCCCTGCCTCTTGTGACAGGATGTCCCATGACTGGAACAATGGCTGATGGTCCCTGCGGCAGAAAAGGGACACCCGCCACCTGAGTAGCCCATGCCTCCTGCCACCCTGTTGAGACAAAGTGGCCTGTGGACATGGTTCTGACCAGTGCACCAAGCTTGCTGTCACCCCAACTGCAACTCTTGCTGCCACAAACCCACCACATAGGTATGACGCCACACCTAGGCCTCTCCTGGCCACCCTCCAGTCAACACATGAATTCACTTCTGCTGGTGGCCTCAGAGGTACAAGCAAGGTACAAGCTGAGCACAGGGGAGAGTGAACCCCATGAAGTGGGGTTTGGCTTAACATCTGACATTTTAATAAGCCACTCTGACAGGATGTGTGGGGTAGAGAAAAGAGACAGCAAAGATTATCCAAGGGGCTGGGAAGATAGCTCAGTGGTCTCTTAAGCACCTGCATGGCAAGCACAAGGACCTGAGTTTGATCCCTAGTACTGCATGCCATGTGGGCCTGCTTCAGGCCAGCCACTGAAACTGGACATGGTGGCACAAACCTGTAATCCCAGTGCTGGGGAGGCTGAGATAGGAGAAACACTACAGGTCTGAGCTGTATAATGAGACCCTGTACCAAATAAATAAATGTTTTGTCTTCTTTTTTTAAATAAAAAAAAAAAAACTGGGCCAGTGAGATGGCTCAGCGGTCTAGAGCACCTGCCAGGCAAGCTTAGGCAACTGCAGGGAGTGTGGCTTGATCCCTGGTACCACATGCTGTGCCAGCCCCACCCCCGGGGCAGGCTGAGCTGGCCATTACATAAACAAACAAACAAAGAAACAAACAAACAAATATGTTTAAACCTAAAAAAAAGTTTGTTTTTTTTTTAAAAAAACTGCACTTTTTTGAGACAGTCTCACTGTGTAGGTCAGGGTGGCCTTTAGCTCACTATGTCGTCCAGACTGTCCTCAAACTCATGGCAATTCTCCTGCCTCAGCTGCCCGAGTGCGCCTTGTCATGCCTGGCTTGCGTTTCCTAACATGCAGGAGGGACCAGTTTGAGTGAAGGTTGAGGTGAGGACTGAAGTGATGAACCCTACTTTCAGTGGGAAATGCCTAAGGGACGTGTGAGTGAGCCCGGAGCTATGTGAGCTCATCATTCAGCAGAAAATGGGCACCACACTGGAGAAATACATCTGAGGGTTGTAGGGCTGAGCACAGAGTGCCACTGTGGAGTGCTGTTGTGATATGCACAAGGCCATGGGTCTCACCCTCAGAACACAAAGCAAAACCTGAGTGCTGTCAGAGCAAAGACAGAGTAAAGTTGTAAGCCTGAGTGAGATCACCAGAAACTGAGGCTGAGAGGGGGGTGGGGAGAGATTCAAAACAGCCCTACAGGGCCAGAAAAAAAGCTCAGCGGCCCAAGTGCAAGGGTTAGGTCCCAAGTTTGGGGGAAAAAAAAAAAAAAAAAAAAACCTACAAAAATCCACTATGACAAAGCCAGGAGTGGTAGTGGCCACTTGTGACCTCAGCACTTGGGAGGCTGAAGCAGGAGGATGGCTATAAATTCAAGGGTAGCCTGGGCTACATGGTGAGTTCAAGGCCAGCCTTGAACTTTGCAACTTGAACTTTGCAAACAAAACAAAAACAAAAACAAAAAAAAAAACTGTTTCTCAGTCTTTTGGCTAAGATCAAGGAAAAAAAATTTTCCTCTGACAGACATTAAACATGTACTCCACGCACCAAGTGAAGCTCTTAATACATCTTTTCTACCTGTCTCTGCCTACCCTCTGCACACCCAGAGCAGGGGCACAGATGCACAGACATAGCATTTAAGTTCCTCTTTCCTTGGCCAGGGAGAGAGCTCAGTGGAATAAGTGCTTGCCTGGTAAGCGCAAGGTCCTGAATTCAATCCCTCATACCGCCAAAATATTAAATTAAATTAAATTAATAAATTCCTCCTTCCTCTATTTCTTGGTGATGTCACTCTGCTGAGTATAAAGGAAATTCCCTTTCAGGGACACTGTCATCTAACAAGAAAGTGACCCATAAAAGAGGAAAAGTCCCCTGAGCCCCAAGCACTTAGACAACAGTAGCAAACCTTACACAGCATGACAACCACAGGGCTCTGGGGCCACAAGGCACACAATAAGGTCATCCTTGACTTATGACATAGCTGCACTCTGATAAATGCATTGATACTGCAAACCAAAAACCGCACTTAACACCTTTAACCTACAGAACACTACAACCTCACAGCATAGCACAGTGCAGGTTCCCTCATGCCAGTGTGGCTGACAGGAGCAGCTCCACCCCCTCCCCCAGCCCTGAGAAGATCAAACCCTCTGAAAAGACCCAAATCAAAGTGTTCACAGTACAGTTTCTGCTGATGCACATGCCCTTCTGTGCCTCATCAAATCCAAAACTCAAGTCAAGCCACTGTAAACCAGAAATGAACTCCATGTACTCGGATTCCAGCACCAGCCTCATCAGTGAGACCTTGGCCATCTCTTCCACCCTCCTGCTCACGTGGGGTGAGGACAGCACTGGTTACGTCAAGGGTGGCCATGATCATTTGTGAGCCAATTCAAACTTGCTCCCTGAAAAAATGAATGAATGTTGGAACATATAAAAGAGCCTGACTCCTGGACTTCAGTGATGAATAAGGACTGCCAGATGATAACTGAAAGACAATGTACCTTCTATTCACTTCTCTTCTTGTCCTATCCTCCTTCCCTTTCTTTCCATCCTGCCTATTGACAACAGCAAGGTAATCCCAGCTACAAAGCTTTGCCTTCAATGCCAGGCGTGTTGGCGGTACACACCTGCAATCCTGGCACTAGGGAGGCTGAAGCAGGAGGATCAATCAGGAAGTTCAAGGGCAGCCTGGACTAGTGAGACCCTTTCTTAAAACAAAACCAAAAAAAATCTGCCATATATATATATATATATTTGTATTTATGTATTTTTTTTAACTAAAATGCTGAACCCAACTGCAGCCCTATTGGAGCAGTAAATTTAGCTCCACCCCACCCCCACCACAGAGGAGGAAACTGAGACCTGGACAGAAAATAAACCTCCTAACTCCAGGAACATTTTAAGGCAGAGACAATAACAAAAACACTGCTCTGGGCCCAAGGGTGGAGTTTCCACGCTGCCAAACTAAACCAGTCTAACATCCTGTTCGGCTGGTAAAAGGGCAGGTGAGGGAAAGACCCAGAGCTCAAGGGAAACAAAGGTATTTGTTTGGGGTCATGTGCATAGCACATTAAGAAAATGGGCACAGATCCCTGCCCCCTCCTGTCCCGCAACCACGCCCACACCCAGCCACATGGTCACCCCCGTCACAAGCTCTGTCACCAGCTTCTGTGGGAGCAGAAAGTAGACACAGGACTGGAGGCAGGGACACTGGGGTGACTGGGCCTGGGGGAGGGCGGTGAATGTGGAAGTAGACGAAATGTAGAGCTCCTTGGGAGAGGAGAAGCAGGGAACCAGAAATGGGGAACTGGGGAAACAAAAGGAGGAAGTAGGGGGTCCAGTGGGTATACATCGAGGAACACCTGGAGGGGCACAGGAAGGAAGTTGGGAACAACCAACGGCTTCTAGGATGAAAATGGGGGGCACTGAGATGGAAGTTGATTGGCTGCCTCAAGAAGTTTGAGATATGAGAAACAGGGACTTGGGGTGCTGGGGAGGGACACAGGGGAGACATCGGGGTCTCTGCGGGAACACAGTTGGAGATGAGACCAGTGTGATCCTGGAATGGAAGTTGGGGGTGCAAGCCAGGGACACTCAAGAGGTAACATAAAGGTCAGTAGAGTACAGGCCTCAGAGCCAGACCCATGACGAAGGTCCAAAGGAGAGTCTGCGTGCGGGCAATCTGGAGCGCCGAGATTTGAGGGCCCCCGCCTCCCCTAAGCCTTCACTCACCTCGGGTTACTCAGCACCTCTACTTCCCCACATTTCCAACATGTCTGGGGCCACGTGACCGCCTAGCCACTGCTCTCCGCCAATCAGCGGAGTCCATCTCCCAGCCGCTGTTGCTGCCCTGCTCCCACGCTTAGAGCCGCGCGCACAAGGACAGACGGGAGGCTGGGTCCCGCCATCTTGGATAACTGCCCAATGGAAGAAGCTTTCGTAAGCGCGGGAGGATGGTCTTTCAACAGGAGCCAATCCTCGGTGGCGGGTGGTGGCCATGTTTTTATCGGGCAGAAGGTCTTCATGAGGCTCACCGGCAGACATATTTGTCGAGGGCGAGAGCCTTGCCCCACTTTACACTAGGACTACTAAACCCTTAAGGCGCGGAGTCTAAATTTACTGTTAATGACTGCTCATAAAGATAAAAACGGGTCCAGCAGGATGGTTCAGTGGTCTAAAGCGCCTACTTAGGGAAACTTAGGCGGCCTCAGAGACTGCGGTTCGATCCCCGGCACCACATGCTGTGCCAGCCTTGCCCTCGCGGCAGGCTGAGCCAGCCATAAAAGTAAACAAACAAAAGTTCTGAAACAAGAAAAAAAAA
>PVJA010033543.1:0-23216 GCA_004027025.1 Myocastor coypus | reverse complement strand
ACAATATGCAATATGTCAACTTTCAAAGAAAAAAAGGGGGAAAAGAAAAAAAAAAGTAATGTGGATTTAGAAAGGTTAATGTTTAGTTGTTTGATCAATCTTATATACCTATATGTATTAATCTAAACTGATCCGATGATGAAAATATGTAATATAACCATTGTTAAATTTAAACAATAAAAGAATTGAAAAAAAAATCAGCATGGTACTAGCAAAAAATAGACCTGAGGATCAGTGGAATAGATTAGAAGATGCAGAAGCAGATACAAACACACTCAGCTACCTTATGTTTGACAAGGGGGCCAAACACACACTTACTGGAGGAAAGATAGCCTCTTTAACAAATTGTGCTGGAAAAACTGCCTCTACATGCTGAAAACTAAAACTTGACCCTGGTCTATCATCATGCAGTAAACTAAAGTTGAAATGCATGAAAGATCTAAATATTAACAGAGAAACATTAAATCTCCTGGAAGAGAAAGTGGGAGGAAATCTTGAAGACATCGGAATAGGCAAAAAGTTCATGGACAGAAATCAAATTGCACGTTTAACACTTGAAAGCATCAACAAATGGGACCTCCTTCAGCTAAGAAGTTTTGCACATCAAAAGAAATCATCAACAGAGTGAAAAGACAACCCCACAAATTTTGAAAAGATTTTAACTAATACAAAGATCTTCTATCTAGAATATATAAAGAACTGTAAACCATTAGGGTTCCAAAATTCAAAGACCCAGTGCAGAAATGGCCATCTGAGATGAACACACACTTCTCAGAGGAAGAAATTCAGCAGGCCTATAAATACACGAAGAAAGGCTCCACATTGCTAGCCATTCGTGAAATGCAAATCAAAACAACACTTAGATACCATCTCACCCCAGAAAGAACGGCTATCATAAAGAAATCAACCAGCAACAAATGCTGGAGAGGCTGTGGGGAAAAAGGAACCCTTCTCCACTGCTGGTGGGAATGCAGATTGATGAAACCATTATGGAAAGCAGTGTGGAGGATCCTTAAAAAGCTAGAACTGGAAATCCCACTCAATCCAGCTATCCCCCTACTGGGAATTTTCCCAGAAGAACTGAAAACATCATACCATAGTGATATCTGTGCACCTATGTTTGTAGCAGCCCAATTTGTAATAGCCAAATCTTCGAAACAACCAAAATGTCCATCATTTGAAGAATGGTTGAAAACGATGTGGTATTTTTATATGATGGAATATTACTCATCCATAAAGAATAAGTTTGAAGACTTCATATATAAATGGATGTATATTGAACATATACTCATAACTGAAATAAACCAGACCTATATGTGTAAATATCGTACAGTCTCCCTAGTATAAGAAATCTAAAGAAGAAATAAAAATGGAAAGGCATAGCACAGCTAAATGGAAATCAAAGATTTCTGAAGCAACACTAAAACTATGCTTGGAATGTGTGTCATTCAGGACTTTTAGATGTGTACTGCTTCTAATGTAAACTGAGTTACTGCTATACTCTCTCTTAAGTAAATGGTTGTTTAACAAAAAATAAATAAATAATAATAAAAACAAATATTGAGACATACTAACCTTGACAGAAATCAAGAACCCCAAGTTGGGCACTGGCAGTGGCTCATGAGTAGAGCCAGATCAACACAGTTGAGGAACCGGAAATGAGCATGGACCCACCCGGGAGTCCCACAGCGTCCTTCAGCTCCTCAGTATATTTCAGCTCCAGGTAAAGTGGCAAGTAGAACAATGGTCAAAGGGCCATATGGGTCACAGTTAGCCACTGGCTTACTGGCTTTCCTTTCCTTTTTGTTTACTATCTCATGAATGTGTTGTTGTGGTTGTTTTTCAAAATTAGATAGTCATTCAGTTTATTTTAGCCACTTTTCAGGATGGGGGGTCTTTTGATTTCTCCATTCCAAATGCAGTTATCAATCTTTTTGATCATCTCTTGAGGGGTTGAGGGCTGCTGAAGATCAGTGCCTGGTCCTTGGGGAAGGGTCCAGAGAGGAAGAAGCTATGGTATAGGGTCTTTCACATACTGACCATATATTTTACCACTGAGCTGAACCAATTTTTATCTTTACATTTTTTAATTTCAAAATTTTCTGCAGTCAATCTTAGTTGCCCCAGTGATTTCATGATGGTGAATTTTGAAACATGCCTTTGGTGCTAAGGAGAACAGAACACATTCACAACGAGGCCAGATGACCAGCCACACAGCTCAGCAGACTAAAGCACCTGCTTAGGCAAAATGTAGTGGCTGGGGTTTGATCCCCACCATGCCGGGAGGTTGAAAACTGGAGAATCACTATGAGTCTGATCTATATAGTGAGACCCTGTACACCCTCTAGACCCCATACCAAATACATTTTAAAAAAAAAAAAATGAGACCAGATGAACATCTTCACTAATAAACTTACTTGTACTCAATGTTGGCGTGTTTTACTCTACAAGTTATTTGAAGCGCACAATGAATGTAATCATTATATACTACACATGTTCTAATAAAAATTAAAAAGAGAGAATTTTATTTCAGGGACCATCATCCATAATGAAAGCTATTTTCCAGTTTTAAATTATAAATCATTTAAACTCACTGTTCTTGGTTTACACATTTTGCTACATATCTCAGATTTTTATAACATGTTTACTTTGTATTTAAAGCAGTTTTTATAAAGAAAAATAAAACTTTCAGTAGTGACAAAGCTATGGCCGCTTTCTTTTATTGGCCACTCCTAAAAACAAAGTTAAGATTTTATATGTTATCCTAAGACTGGTATGTGGAATGTGAAGGTGAGAAATAGCTACATAAATCACGTCTGGAGTTTGGCATTCCATTCATCAGAGAAATAGCTGAGGCTGTAGTTGGATTGTTAATCAGCGCTGTGACTGAGTCGGATGAATCACTGCTGGAAACTCCTCATGTGGCTACTCTTTGTTCTACACAGCAAAGTCACTATCATGAAAATAAAAATGTCTCAGAATTGGGGGAGACCAGCAGCCACTGTCTAAGCCCTCCCGCTGAGGACTAACACATAAGAAAAGGGCAGAATCTAAACTCTCTCTCTCTCTCTCTCTCTCTCTCTCTCTCTCTCTCTCTCTCTCTCTCTCTCTCTCTCTCTCTCTCTCTCTCTCTCTCTCTCTCTCTCTCTCTCCCCACCATCACTCCTTTCTTCCTTTCCTCATTCTCCTCCTAGCCCTTAGGAATCCTAGAGAGTATGAGCTCCTCTCCCCTTGAGTGGACTCAAGCCTGCTCTCCAGCTACTGGAGACTCCTCAGGACTTCTCACTCAGGCTGAAGTTCACATTACCCATTTCTTCTGCATGACACCAGAACTCAAGCTGAACTAGGACCCCTAAAATATAAATTCTCTTGAAGGAAAAAGGAGCCTGACATTAAGACCCAGACTTGGCAAGAGGGTTTGAGGGGAAGAGGGGAGGATTCAGAGTCCTTGCCTGGCTGGTCCGCAGTCAGTCCCACCTAAGCCTATCACCATGACATAGTGACACACGTGACCCGAGAGGCCTGCGGTCTGAGCACTTCCTCCTGATGCCATCCAGCCATCTCACCTGAGCAGCAGTGAAGAGCACTTCTCCAGGTGGCAGCCAAAGGGACTCAGGGGAGGGTGGCCCAGACCAGCACCAAAACAGCAAGGGGCAAACAATAGACTGAAGGTGGCAGCATGCAGGACAGTGGGAATGTGACTTTGAGGAAGGGTCTAGGGAAGAGAAAGCTGTGTTCTAATCCACAAAATAAAAGATAGTAGTGGTGCTGAGTGCAGGTGAAGGAAGGAGGCACTGGAGCCGGACTTCCAGGCCTTCCCGTTGGCATTGCACATAGCGTTATGTTTGCTAGAACAGGTCACTGCCCCTCTCCATGCCTCAGCTCCTTCTCTGTAAAATGGGATGATGATAAGTGTGCCTACCTCAAAGGGCTACTGCAGGGATTCAGTTAGTTAATTCTTCCATAGCGCCTTTCATATTGCAGCCATACCAGGAACTCAATAAATGTGGTCACTGTCTGTAGACAGAGGAGGGAACAGGAAAAGCCCTCAAGACAGGTGACAGAGGCTTGATCTTTAGATCCTGCAGAGGAAGATACTCAGAACACCTGAATACTCAGCAGCTGGTGGGAAGGCCTGAAGCAAGCACAGGTCCAGGGTGAATGGGAACTACTTTACTGCGATGAAAATAGAAATGGCAAATGGCTTGCCAGTGCCTAACTAGTGCTTGACCTTTGCTCTCGGGAGTCCAAGTAACCTACTCCGAGCTATAGCAAGTAGGAATGCATACAGGTTCATACAGCTAGATTCAAGAATGCTGACAGGAAACATCGTGGGACCTCCCCACGTGCCCAGCAAGCATGGTAAGTTGTGTGTGTGTGTGTGTGTGTGTGTGTGTGTGTGTGTCACGAAAGCCTTCTTTAGCAATGAGAATAAACAAACATAAACTGCATCCAACCAATAGCAGAGATGAACCCCATCAAGTATTGAGCAAAAGAAGCCAAATACAGAAAAGCTCACTCTGACAGTTACATTTATATAAAGTTCAAGTTCACAGCTACGCAAAATTAATTATGCTCTTAGAAGCAAGAGAAGAGGTTGCCCTTAGAACAGAGCACTGTCTGGGAAGGGACAACAAAGGACTTCCTGGGGTTCTGTTTCTTGGTCTAAGGGATGATCCCATGGATACATCCACTTGGTAAAAATGGATGTGACACAAATGTGAGAGCAGCGACACATCTGTGATACCTGAACTTTTGGAGGCTGGAAGGAAGATTACAAGCTGAGTCCCCACCTGAGCAATTTAGTTTCAAAATAAAAGAACAGAAAGTGCTATGGATATGGCTCAGTGTAGAAGCCCTTGATTCAATTCCCAGTACAACAAACATCCAAACATTAAGGATATGTGTGCTTTTTTATATGCATTTTATATATCAATGTTTACTTTTTAATGTCTCAAAAATGTCACTCATTCATTTTCAAGCAAATTATTTGCTTTTCTCTGGTAAATTCCAAGCATGCCACTAAACATAGGCAGGAAACCAAGATGGCCCAGACATAGCCTCCCTCCTGTGGTGCTCAGGGAAAGGTGTCAACCAAGACATGTGAAATTGTCCAATCTCATGGTGAAAGAAAGTCACACCTGGACAATAAGGACAGGA
The DNA here is from genome assembly GCA_004027025.1 of Myocastor coypus. Classification (NCBI taxonomy): domain Eukaryota; kingdom Metazoa; phylum Chordata; class Mammalia; order Rodentia; family Myocastoridae; genus Myocastor; species Myocastor coypus. Next base: position 18,056 of record PVJA010033543.1, on the reverse strand, counting down.
GAGGCCACAAGAAATGCGAGCAGAGAAAGGGGCCATTTGATTATACTTTGTCCTCTGAGTCAGTGATGTGGAGAGTGCTTTGGGGAGGACATAGGAAGACATAAATTTTCAGGGTCTGTTGGCAGAAAAGTAGACTGCACAGCCAAGCTGAGAGCAATGGGCAATATCCAATAAGCCTGGTACAGAGCTCCATAAACCTACAGGCTTGATATTTCTTTTTTTTTCAGGCTTGATATTTCTGATAAATAAAGCTTTATTGGACCATAGCCATGTACACACATTTACACACAGTCCATGGCTACATTAATGCAACCTCAGCAGAGTTGCATATGCTCACCAAAAACTGTATGGCCATGAAGCCAAATACCCAGGGACTGATTACAAAGTACATGGAATGATTAAATTGTTAAGTGTTTAAAAAGAAAAAACAAACATTTACCTGATAGTATATCAATAAAAAGAATAGTAAAAGAGACAAGGAAAAATGCCATAGGATTGACCTGCTACAATTTTGTATATGGTTAGATTTCTAAATTGCTGTGCAAAAATGTGCAACATTTTTATTACATTCTATAGGGATTTATTATAATATCAATGATTCATGGAAAATACTAGTTCCACGTTAAGTGTAAGGCATTTGATATTCAGAAAAACAGTGATGTTGAGCTCAAGTACCTATGTTACAGAGTAATAGTATCACTAAGCATCTCTTCTAGAGGGTTAACAACTTAAGTTTGCAGATCAAAAAAAGAAAAAGAAGTGCTACAAGAATAGCCAATATTTTGGCCCTAGCCCTTCAAGGTCAGTATGGACTCAGGAAATAAGAGAACCTGTGCTGTAGCATCCTATAACTCAATGGTATCCCAAATTTTCTGTTCAAGGAGATTATGGGTCCACAGAGGAAAGGGATCCATGATGTACAGTATGCCTGAGAGTCGCCTACAGAGAAAACATTCTCTCAGGTTCTCACAGAAAGCAAACTGGTCAAGCAATGGCCGTGATTCATCCAGATGGCTGACACTGACAAAAGTTCTACAAAATGCTGTACATGGTTTCAGGGTAATCCTGAGGGGATTTAACTGACCTTGTAAGATACAAAAGTTACATATTTTGTTTTATAGGTCTTGCTTTAACCTGCCCTTAACCATCCAGCAGAAAAGTTTAACCACAAGGCATAAAAAGTAAAGCCAGATAAGTATGTTCAGCTGTGAAAGGCTCAAGTCAACAGCTTCCAACATTTCCAATTCTGCCAATAACCCACTACTATTATGGAATATTGAACTATACATACAACTACTTTCTCTTAGCTCAATGAGAAGAAATATATGCACCAATAGTGTTTAGAAAAGTTATCATGTCTGCATCTTGTACTCTGAACAACTGCTATGAAGACAACAATATGCATTGTACTAATTATTGTGGCTGTGTTACTAATGTGTTTTGAAACTGTCTCACTGTTATTTCTTATTAAAAGTAATAAAATTATAATAAATTGGCAAGTGTATTATAGTAAAAGGCACATCGCCATTAATCCCCAGCAAAGTACTCCCTTTCTTTGAGCTCACTCATCCTGTCGTTCTTGCCACCTCCTGAAGCAGCTCTGGAAGCCCTCTTCGGTGAGTGTCTTTATAAGCTGGGATCAAAAAGCAGCAAATGCTACCCCGGGCCGCCATCTAACAGAAAGGCAGATGTCTTAGTTATTTTTTTAACTCATTGCTGGGACAAATACCTGACACTCAAAATGAAGGAAGGAAAGGTTTAGTTAGCCCAGTTTGTGGAGGTTTCAGTTCATACTCAAATTCTGTGCTGGCGCAGAGCTCCTCCAAAGTGGTGTGGCTGCAAAGATCAAGCTCCTCCAAAAACTAGGAAACAGCCAGGGTAGGGCCAGGTTGGGCTGGTCTGAGCTGGGCTGGGCCTGGCTGGGCTGGGCTGATCCAGCCCTAGAGTGGAACCAATCACACCCCACGGCAAGCCCTCCACATCCTGCGGGATGGGGCCCCCACGGCCCAGAACAAGCCAGCCCATCCAGCCAAGCTTCCTCAAGTTGACACAAAGTATCAACTACCACAGCAGGCTCTTGTCCAAGCATGCCAGTGTATCCCCAACTACCTGATTCACCAAGGTATCTGGCACCCTGTGACTTCTGGCTTTTCTTCACAGACTCAGTGACCATGACACTTAAACATTTTGAGTGAATGTGAGAGTCACAGCAGCCACACCGGCCTCACTAACGGCACTCAGGAAGTGGCAAGAGTCATGGGATACATGTGCTTCAAATTATAAAGAACACTTGGGGAGTGGAGCAATGGTGTAGTGGTTGATACAATGTGTCAACTTGGCTGAATGACTCAGCTGCCTGGTTCCCTATTGGTGGGAGCCCCACTCTGGGGTACAGTTGGTTCCTCCCTGGAGTGTGACAAGGGCCTGCCTAGGATATGATTGCCTTTCTCCCTAGAGTGGGATCAAGGGCCCATCCGGGGTATGATTGGTTCCACCCTAGGGTGCAATGGGCCCACGTCATAATGGCTGAGCACAAAGAGACTTTAAAGGGCTGAGAAAGGAGTCAACACTTCACTTCATCAGAGAAGCTTCTTCAGTCTTCGCATTCAGACTGGACTTCATCATCTGGCTTACAGTGCAGACTCTTTGGCCTCCAGCTTGGATCTTTTGCCATCCATCGCAGACTCTTCAGCATCCATTACAGACACTTCAGTCTTCCATCGCAAACCCATTAGCCGATGGACAGAGACTTACATGGAGTGCTGCAGTGAAGTCCAGACCTCGGGGTTGAATTCTTCAGTCTGGAGCATGCAGACGCCCTATGCACGCTTCCTTATCTGACTCTGTGGCTGACTATTGTAAGCCAATCTTGTAATTCCTTTTTTTTTTTTTTTTTTTTTGGCTTTTTGAGACAGGGTCTCACTATGCAGTTCTGGCTGGCCTTGAGCTCACTTTTGTAGCCCAGGCTGGTCTCGAACTCGCACTGATCCTCCTGCCTCAGCCTCCTGATTGCTGGGATTACAGGCATGCACCACCAGACCTGGCTTATAATTCCTTATAGATTGTATATTTTGTGTTAATATCCATTCCTTATATTATATCTATTCTGTTCCTCTAAGTAAAACCCTGACCAATACAAATGGAAATTTTTCTTTTGTTGTATTTTTAAATTTATCTACACCACCATATTCTTCTATCACAACTGCATTTTAGCTCACCCTTTACAGAAAGTGCTCCAACCCCTAAACCTAGACCCAGGTCCTGAGGGAAGAAATCCTCCCACTTATCTGCAAGGGGTGCTCATCACTGCACTGCCAAGTAGGTGTCTGTCTCTGGCTGATCACTAGGTAAAATGCAGAGGGTGCACCCTGTGAGGTGGAATTAAAAGCAAGGAACCAGATGGGCACATGTACACCAGGAAAGGTGTTCTCAACATCACTGGACTGAGTGAGATTAAAAAGCAGGAACTAGAGATGAATGGAGGTAATACTTCTGAGCATAATGCCAGGCTTTTACATATTAGTGTAGTGATCCTGTCAGCCAACTCTATGAAGCTAGAAAACTAGCATCCCATTTCACAGATGGAGAAGCTGAGGTGCAAAGGCTAAGAAATTGCTGACAAAAGGCGGGTTTGGGGCTTTGAACTCAACTGACACCAGAACCTGTGCTTTTGACTGCTCTACTCTACAGAACACAATGTAGGGGATGGATTCAAGGGCCCCCACGGATACTAAAATGTGCAGCTGCCCAAAATCCTTATGCAACATGCTAGAGTGTTTGCAGATAGTCCACACACATCCTCTTGAATGGGTTCAGTCATCTCTAGATTAATTGTAATACCTAACATAAATGCTGCTAGTTATAACGCTGTGCTCTTTGAGAATAGGGACAAAAGCCTGTGTGTGTTCCATTCAGGCAGAACTATCATAGGCCTAGCCACGTGGTGCACACAAGAGACTGGAGGAGAACTCCGCTCCAACAAGGAGGGTGAGCACGGACCTGAGGGCAGCGGAGGCCACAGCAGGCCACACACCAGCACGTCACTCCATTCGCATGGATTCAGCATCAGCTTCGGTACTCTGCAAAGTCAAGTTCTACTTTCTGGACTTTGTTTTCACAAATTTCCAAACCATGATTACTGGAGTTGATGGATGTAGAACCTTTAGATGGAGAAAGCTGACAGTACCTTTCTGAGTGTAAACCACATCTGTTATAAAAGGTAAACTGTATGTGATATGTTCTTTCATAAAGAACATATTTTATTTTATAAATAAAAAGAAACATGTGTTGACTACAAAGCCACATTATGTATTTAAGGACATTCATCGAACACAATGGAAGGCTCCCTCCAAGCCAGGAGGAGAGGTGAAGTCATGGGGGCTGGGGTAGTAGTGAAATGAAGACAGGACTGAGCAGGGGGATAAAGTTCATTCTGCACACATGAAGGCCATAAGGTTTTCAACTAAAAATCTTAAGGAAATTGGGTGTGATGGCACACATTAGTAATTCCAGCATTCTGGGAGGCTGAGGCAGAAGTATCACAAGTTCAAGCTCAACGTAGATGATTCATGAGACCCTGTTTCAAAATAAAAAATAGACATGGTCTGGGGGTGCAACTCAGTGCCAAAGGCTATAGGTTCGATCCCCAGGATCACCACCAGAAAGAAAGAAAGAAAGAAAGAAAGAAAGAAAGAAAGAAAGAAAGAAAGAAAGAAAGAAAGAAGAAAGAAAGAAAGGCTCTCTTAAGGAGTCAGGTATTCCACCATCAGTGCGGGGGTCTGATCAAGGGCTGCGCGTCACCACCAGCAGCCTCACGCCCAACCTCCTCAGGTCACAAGCAGCCCAGTAGCTCTGTGGGTGTCCCGGCGGCTGCTGGCAGTGTGAGGCCCAGGGCAGGCACCGAGGGCTGGCTACCTTATCGCACAGGACAGAGCAGACAGCGTGGGGCCCGACACGGGCCCTCCCATGGCCGCAGCAGGGCAGCGGGCTTTTCCTCCCCCTGACCATCTTTGAGCTCAAGATCAGACACAGGGAAAGATTAAAACAAATATGAATTTAATCAAGGGATTCTGCTGTCCTGGGGTGGAAACAGGAGCCTGCTGACATAAAGAGAGGCTGGAGCGCTGGGGAGCCAGAGTGGAATCAAAGCCGCTTGCTTACCACTAACCGCTCAGATGATCCATATCATAACAACAAAAAAGAAAAACAATTATTTATTCTTTTTGATGTTGCAGCTCAGCAGCAACTTGCTTTTTGAAGAGAGCAAGGTCAAAACCAAGTTATTGTTTTTGCCTGAAACTTTGACAGGGACTCTGAGTTCTTCCGTGTGACCTACTTAGATGAGAGATGTGGGAAACTTGAAGATGTTCATTTCTTCTGGGCCACAGACTAGGGCCTCCTTTCTTCTCCTTCCCTTCCTGGGCATTTCTCTTGCCCCTGTCTTCCCATCCAGGACCTGAATGAGATATCATGGGGAACACAAAGGTTGCCAAGTAAAAGTTCTGTCCCCTCTGGGGGACTTAGATGTCACATTCTATAGATGGGCTCCTCCAGGGTTGGCTAGAGAAAAGTCACCCTTTCGTTCTCTAATCCACTCGCTGTGCAGTATGGATATGGTGCTACCTGCCAAAGACAGCCACAAACACATCCGACTTGGCCCTGTGCCTGGGAGTTTACCATTTACACAGAGACACATGTGGGCTCTTAGAAAACATTGACCCTTGTTACCCAGGCCCAGACAGAGGAGCCCCTGCTCCATGGACAGTTCTTATCTGCTAAATCTGGCAGTTAAATCAGAACTGACAAGGAGAGGACAGGCAGGAAGGGTGTTGAGGCAGAGAGAACAGCATGCACAAAGGCTTAGAGGTAAGAGTATAGTGGAACCCAGTGAGTCCTGTGGGCTAAGGAGCTTGTTAAGACCAGGGGAGCACACTAGGCATGGCGGCACACACGTGCCATCCCAGTACTAGGGAGGCTGAGGCAAGAGGTTTGCAATGAGTTCAAGGCTAGCCTGCCCTACAGAGAAAGAAGCTGTCTCAAAACCAAACAAATAAACCAAAAAAAAAACAAAACAAAACAAAAAAAAAACAGTGGATCTTCTAGATCCCAAGAATTTGGCAGATATCAGCTCTTTCAAGGCCTTGTTAAGCTACCATGAGGAATTTATATATTTTTCTTCATAACACTGGAGAGCTATCATCAAAGCCTTTCCAAAGGGAACCCCATGAGCAGGGTAGCTTCAAAAAATTCACTAGGTCCCACAAGACCGATCAGACAGAGGCATGCCTGAAGATGAGAGATGACTTTTCAGGGACAGAAGAGGCATCAGGGAGCTTGAGACAAGGAGAAAGCTTCCAGAGCTTTCATTCTTCAACTAGATGTTGAAACTGATAATCCCTCATGTTAGACCCCCAAAAGGAAACAAGAAACACCAGAAGATGTGGGTTCCGCCCTTTCAGAGCAGCCTTGCTTTGCAGCCAGTGGGTCTGGTATCTTGTAGCCCAGGTTGGCTCCAGTCTTAGTTTGTTTTCTGTTGTAATTTAAAAAGAAAGAAAGAAAGAAAGAAAGAAAGAAAGAAAGAAAGAAAGAAAGAAAGAAAGAAAGAAAGAAAGAAAGAAAGAAAGAATTGGCTGCTTTACAAAGAACAGACATGATTAGGCTCCTGATTCTGCAGTCTGAAAAGCCCAAGAGCATGGTGTCTGCATGGGAGGGGAGATCCATATCATAACATAGCGGAGAGCAGCACTGGGTGCAGCAGAGCACTGTGTTTACTCTCGTGTCTCTTCTTCTTCTTATAAATCCACTAGTGCTATCCTGGGAGCCACACTCACAGCCTCACCTAACCTCAATTCCCTCTCAAGGCCCCACCTCTAAAATACCATTGACATAAGTATTTGAGGATTAGATTTTTAACATGTGAATTTGGGAGGAACACATTAATCCAAAAGCAAACCTTAAAATAGGGATATGAGTTCAAGCAGCTTATTAGAGAAAGGGTCCCAGAAAGTCATAGTGGGGAGCAGAGAGTTAGAAGGGAAGGAAATGTCACCAATACTGACCCAATAATGAGTAGGTTCTTTCTCTGGGCAGGAGTTCCACCCCAAGCAGGCCCTGAGACATACTCAAGGGTTATATCCTGTCTGAGGGATTACAAAGCTGAAGGGCTTACCTGTTATTTCTTTCGGTCACCCTAAAAGTTTTTTCCTACTCGCAGATACCTTGAACCCGTTCTGTGCTTTGCCGATCATCCTGCTGCTCCCCAAGAAGGACCTCAGATAGTTGCAGTTCTTTGAAGAAGGAAACCAGAAGTAGGTGACGGGAGAGATAAAGGCCTCAGGAAAGGCACTGCAGTATCTGCTCCACACAGCGAATCACCAAGGTAGTGAGTTGTTGATTAATGAATGAATTTTAGCTACTTAAAAAAAAAAGTCTCCAGATCCCATGGAAATTAATTTCTGCAAAGCCCAGTTCCAAAAAAGAAAGCCTGAAAGGCCCTGAAAAAAATGTCAGAAATAAACAGAATGTAACCCTCACTCTCACCTTTGCAAAAGCCAGGCTGAAGGCCAGTGGACTGGGCAACTTACATCTGCCTTGCGACTTCCAGTCCCTATGCTGCTCGGAGTCCTGTGTCCTAAGTCTTCTAGAGCCCTGGACAGAAGTGCCTGCAAATTCCAATCCCAGGGAAGAGCCTTGACCCTGAGAGATGGAAAGTTGGGCTAGAGCAGGATGTGCCTCTGTTATACACACACACACACACACACACTCACACACACACCACTACTGGGCAGGAGTGGGAACCCCAGCTGTTCACAGGGCACCTGTCTTGATTGTGCACTCCCTTCTAGCTGCCCTCTTCCCTCTTGCCTCTCCTGCTAAAGGCAGCTTGTGAAGACCCCAAAGCTTGATATGCTGGGAGCATGGTCCCAGGATGGCATTGCTGAGACAGTGGGGCCTTTAAGAAGGAAAACTCAGTAAGAAGTATTAGGCCATGGCCAGCCAGATAGCTCAGTGGATTAAAGGCTCAGTGTATGAGTAACACCCCCCCAGGGCCCAATGGAAACTCACTTGACCCAGCAAAAAAGCCAAGCAAATGAGTGGAACTTCATTCATCAGACACTCGCAGTGTGGAAAACTGAGGCAGAACTACCAGTAGAGAGGCTAGAGACAAGACCCACCCACTGATCCAGGAGCAGAACACCTTTCCAGAGTGGCATAGCAGGTTCACCTCCCAGGGCTGCAGCAGGAAGAAGTGGAGCTCAACAGCCAAACCCAAGCCACACCCACCTAGATGAGTTTGAACTTGGTAGATCCACATCTGGTGCTAAAGTAAGAACTCTACCAAAGCTCTACACCAAAGGTCAGAAGGCAGGGCTATACAAAATGACAAAGAGAAGGAACAAAATGAACTCTCATGCCCCAAGCCCACCCAAAACAAAAGCAGGAGACAATAACATAGAATAAATTGGAAATCACATGCCTGAAAGCTCTGAAATAATAGCATCTGAAGTAAAGAAATAACTGCAGAAAGGTATAAAAGGAAATCAGATCAGAAATAATTTATGAAGTAAAAAAAGCAATGATAACTAGAATGAAAGAAGTACTAAGTGCTTCTAAAGAAAATGCTGATAAAAAATAGAGGAGGATAGAAAAATTATAGAATCCTTGAATGAGCAGTGTAGGAAAGTAATAGAATGCATGAAGTAAATTCAAAGTGCTATATGGGAACTTAAAACCTCAATCACAAGCTGGCAGACACATTTCAACGAAAGTGAAAATAGACTTTCAGACCTTAAAGACACCATTGCAGCTAGTGCAGAGGTAAGAAAGGATCTCTTAAAAACAACTAGAATGCAAGAAAAAATAATTCAACATCTGCAAGATGATGCAAAAATGAACAACATAAAACTCATAGGCATCAATGAGGAAGGAGTCAATACAAATGATATATAAAGAATATGGGAAAGCAAAAAACCTTCCAAATATAGGGAAACAATTTGATGTTCAGGTAACCAAAATCATATAGCACTCCAAATAACATTCATCCAATTGAAGCCACACTCAGACATAATAACCAAGACCCTAGAGATTCAGAATAGGAACAGTATACTAAAAGCCAGCAGAGAAAAGAAACAGATCACATTTAAAGGCAAATCCATCAGAATACGGTTAGATTTCTCTTTACAAATTACCAAATCAAGAAGAGCATGGAGCAAAGTACTACAACTTTTGCAAGAAAACAAATTCCACTCCAGATTGATATACCCTGAAAAACTCTCTTTCAAGTATAGTGGATAACTGAAATACTTCCAGAACAAAGAACAACTACAGAATTTCACAATGACAAAGCCAACTCTGAACAGTCTACTAAAAGATTTTGTGTGTGTGTGTGTGTGTGTGTGTCTTTTTGAGACAGGGTCTCAGTATGCAGTTGAGGCTGGCCTTGAGCTCATTTTTGTAGCCCAGGCTGGTCTCGAACTCACATCAATCCTCCTGCCTCAGCCTCCCGAGTGCTGGGATTACTGGCGTGCGCCACCACGCCCGGCTCGTAAAAGATATTTTAGAGAAGGATCAAAATGACCACAACTCCATGAAGGAGAATGGAAAGAACCCACCAAATAGGGCAAACAATTAAACTCAGTAGAAAAGGGGGTATACGACAGCAGCCTTTCAATTATTCTTTTGTATACAGCAGTAAAATATTTCCATCAGCATATTCTACAAATGGAGTTCTCCTGTACCCTATGGGTCATGATTCTATCTGGGTCTACAGGGTGGATATCAAGAAAATAGCAGCAGCTTAGTCCCACAAGTGACACCTGGCCACCAGTAAGTGTCATGGATACTGTCTATGTACATGACATATTATAAGTTTTGTGATATCCTATCCCCAAACTGTTAGAAGTTCTGGTCATATATGTGCTATTCCAGTATTTATATTGTTTTATTCTTAGTAATTAAATAACGTTTAATTAATTTTCTGTACATTATTTAATTATAATTTTTATTTTATGATTCATACTGTATCTTTGACTTACAACCTACTTCTAAGACATGGTATGATTTTTTTCTCCTAGTATTAGAAACTTTAAAAAGAAAAAAAAGAAAAAAAAAATATATATATATACACGCACACACACACACACAAGAGTTATGATAGATATACAGGTACTTTCTCTTAGTTCACTGAAAATAAAAGTTTATACTAGTATTGTTTAGACAAGATATCAGGTTTGTATCTTGTCCTCTGAATAAGTATTATGAAGACTATTAATTGTATTAATTATTGTAACCAGCCTACTAGCTTGTTTTGCAACTGTTTATGGCTATTTTTTTTCTCATTAAAATGAATTTTTTTTCTTTTAATAGTTTTTATTTTTTTATTTTTTTATTTTTTTGTTTCAATTTTTTATTGTTTAAATTTAACAATGGTTATATTACATATTTTCATCATCAGATCAGTTTAGATTAATACATATAGGTATATAAGATTGATCAAACAACGAAACATTAACCTTTCTAAATCCACATTAATTTTTTTTTCCTTTCCCCTTTCTTTTCTTTGAAAGTTGACATATTGCATATTGTCCTCACAATCGTTCTACAGAGTACAGTGTGTGGGCATGACCCACCTCCCTATTGATATTGCTTAGAAAAATAAAAAAATAAAAAAATAAAAAAAGGAAAAGAATATACTTCTCTTTGGACTAAGAGGAAGCAGATGATGAATTTTTAAAAAGCACTGCTTAGGCACAAGCAGGGGCTGGGATTCAATCCCCAGCCTGCTGTGCAGGCCCTGCCCCGCCCCTGAGGTGCACTGAGATAGCCACTGACAGTAGGTGTGGTGGCACATATCTATAAACCCTGTGCTTGGGAGGCTGAAAATAGGGGGGTCACTACAAGTCCAATCTATGTAGTGAGACTCTGTAGACCCTGTACCAAATACATAAAAATAATAATAGTAAATTTTAAAAAAGTTATTAGGCCATGATGCTACACCCTCAAAAGGGATTAATACTGGTTTTCTGGAGTTCAAGAGAGACAAGCCTGGTCCTGAACCCCTCTGGCTTAATGTCTGGCCTTGTGATCTCCTCTGCATGTTCCTGCCCTTGTGATGCTATCTGCCATGAGACCTTCCCTGGAGGCCAGATTGGGCCAACCTTGCCTCATAATTCACCAGATACTCTTTCCAATTGCTCATCCAATTATATCACACCAGCACTTTGAACTTACCATGAACATGGGCGAGCCCTACAGATAAGCTATTTTTCCCTAGAGACAGTTTATTATCACACCACTAATCATTTTCCCACTCTCTTATGTGTATCTTCTGATACCACCTCCCCATAAATAGACTGACACTCAAATCCTTGCTAGGGATCAGATCCTGATGAAGCAAAAATTAAGACAGTTTCCCTGTGATCAAAGACCAAGGGCAGTCATGCATTGAAGAGGACGGTGTCCCAGTGGCTAGGATGGCCCTTCTCCAACACACCAGCCTCCTCTCCTCCCAGACTCCCCTGCATCCTCATCCTTATATGTATCCTCCCAGAGCCCACCACTCTCCCAAGATCCCTCAGTGCACAGCTCTCACTCATTCCCACCTAGCATTCAGTTCCACTTTGTTACTGAGGGGCTCCTGTTTTTTTTTTTTTTTTTTGGTTTTTTTTTTTTTTCTTAGAAAGCATGATAAATTGTCATCTTGCTCCTAGCGTCTTCCCTGTCTATATTCTAGGCCCTTCATTGCCTGACTTTATAGTTTATCTCACTAAAAAAGTCAAGTTTGCATCACCACTCCTTAAATCTGGGCTCCATTGTCTTGCTCTGTACAAGGTGTAAGACAGAATTTGCAGGAGCATCACAGTTTTTTGCTTGCTGTCTTGTTATTTTGGTTGCCATGAAGTGGATACTTCAAGCTGATCAGCAGTTCCCAAGAAAAGAAGAGAGTAAGAGAACAGAATTCTCCCAGCTGACTGCCTCAGACAAGCCCAGCCTGGAGCAGAGCCTCCAGTCAAGCAGCAGATGTGACAGTAACACACACTTCCTGCTGTGAATTCCTTGATTCCATGACTGTGATTGAAGAAGGAATCATTACTGACCCAGTGTCCCAGCCGCAAAGGAAACTATTCTCCATCAGAGTACCTGCATACTGGCATCCTGACCACAGGTTCTACTCCACCAATGGACACATGACCCAAGCCAGTGAAACACAACTCTAGACATTTCTTGGAACCCCCAAGAGGGAAGTGCTCCCCTTCTAACAGGGTATGGGATGCCAGCCAGTTGCTGTGGGCTGCCATCTTTCCACTACAAAAGAAATAACTTTTGGATAATGGAGCAGTCATGTGCCTCCAAACCAGCTCCCACAAAAAGAAAGAAAACAGAGAAAGAAAAAGAAAGTCCTGATTTATAGCATTTGCCAGTTTCCATGATATAAATACACCCATCATAGCCAATTTCATGTACCAACAATTTAACTGGTGCCCCAAATTCCTGAATGTTTTACAGTTGGCTCCAGAATGTCCTTGCAATGGATCCCATACCAAGGAAAGCAGAGCCAAAAGATGGAGAGATAGGGAATATTCTGGTACCACTATTTGAGCCATGCCTGAAATCGATTAAGTCCATCCTGGACTTAGGCAAGCCAACAACTTTTTTGTTGTTGTTTCTTCTACACCCAGTCTGATTTATTTTTCTTTCATATGTAACCGAAAGAAGACTGAAATTCAGCTCTAAGCTCCTCTGTGCATCCATGCCTTGAAGAATCATATCATTAAAAATAATAATCATGGCAAAGGAACTATTTACAGTGGTAGGTACTTTCTAGAAAAGTTAGCTCCCTCAACTTCACACCAACCTGGCAAGACAGGTGTCACTGGGTCCACAGGTGAGCAAAGGGAGGCAGAGAGAGGCTGAATGCAATATGCTTGGGCCAGAAGGAAGCTCAGATCCAGCTGACACCAGGGCTCATGCCATGCCAGGCTCTCCTTCAGGGCTCCCTCACCTCCACCCTTCCCAGAACACTTTGGGAATCACCTCTCCCTCGGGACCTCTGGCCCTTCTTTTGAGCAACCTAGTCATTTGTCCACAGTTACCAAGACACTTAGAGGTAGGGCCAGGGAGGAAGCCTTGCTTTTAGCCTGCCAGTCCTCTGCTTTATTTGTCTTGCCAATAGGCTCTAGATGGTAGTTGATCGATTGGGTTGGTTTTTGTGTTTTAGTTTTGGTTTTTATAGTTGACATTGTTGCCCAGGGTCTTACACATGCTAGACAAGGGCTTTACCACTGAAGTATATTCCCATTCCTACGAATCACCTTTTAAGAATGGAGTTCATGCTTTGTGTGATTTCTCAGAAAGCTCTGAGTAAGTCAAAAGACAGGATGTCACAGGACGTTGCTGATGCACTCAATGATATAGTGCAGCAGTCATGGGCCTAAGGCAGTGTTGGGCCCTGGCCTGCACTCAGGCTCTGCTGAGAGAAGCAGCTCTAGCCTAGGATGATTCCACTAGTCACCGAGTCCTCCAAAATCAACATGACGTCCTGGACTTCGTTTCTTTCTCCTGACAGAGGGAAAATGGCCGGCCACCTGCAGATCGTACTAGCATGTGGGATTCTAGGGGAGCTCCCACTGCCCAGTAGCCAGCTTCTTCTCCAAAGGCTCCGTTCCTGCTGGTTGAGTCACTGGCCTTCAGGCACTCAGGCACCGCTCACTCCTTTCTCCACCTTTTGCAGGTACACTGGTGTGTACCCAGGGCTACTCCGTCAGCCACATAAGCTGGTCCCTGTGGTGTTGTTACCACACAGACAACACAGACTGAGTTGGAGCAAGGACTGGTTTCACAAGGAAAGTGTATGAGGGGAGGGTTCTTCCCCAAAAATTGAGAGAAATTGCTGCAAATAAAACAACAAATTTCTCCGATGTCATCTCTACTCGAGATCAACATCCCAATCTAGATCACCAAGATTTCTCACCTGGTCTTCCTCATCTTGACCATCCTCTAAACATCCCAGAACTCTTCAACTTCCCCTGACTAAAAACGAACCCACCCCAATGGCTTCCTGCCCTCCAGCCCAAAAAATGCAAAGTCCAAGACCTGAAAGGTAAAGTCTTCAAGCTCTGGCCCTAACACGGGTCCCTAGCCTCAGTGCCTTCATCTCCCCCTCACACCCTCGCCTGTCACTTCAGCCACCCAAGAGTAGCCACGCTGCTTCCAACATACCTCACATCTGCTCTCCTCCACGCCATGACTCAGGCTTGTCCCTCGCCTAGACCACTTGCCAGGTCCCATGTCTGTGTCTCCTGGGCCTTCAAATCAAGCCCAGCTCTGAGGCTGCCAATCCCAGGAGGAATCGTAGTTGCTTCACCTTTACCAATTCCTCTTCTCCCCTTCACCCAATCCTACCTCTGAAACTCAGTCATCACCTGCCCCTAGCACTCCTCTGGGCTTATAACTAGATGCCTCCCTCCAAGCTTCATGGGCTCATAGGTGGGGATTTTCAGAGCTGGCTTAATCTAGGGTGTGTGATACTGGGGTTAAGGTGTGTGGTACTAAATTAGCCTACTGATGGGTTTAGATAGCTCTGGGTATGGATAATGAAAAGACTCACCCTGGTTGTGGGTGACACCGCCTCAAAGGCAGATAGCCTGGATGAGATAAAAAGAAAACTGAGGCCTGCCATTTACTCTCTGCTATCTTCTGCTTGCCATGACATGGACTTCCTGCTCTGCAATGCCCCTCTGCCACCAAAACAGTTGACAATAGATTAAACCCTCTACAGACCATGAGCGAAAAAACCTTTCTCTCCTTTAACTTTGGTGTTGGGTATTTTGTCTCAGCAACACAGAAAGTAAGTAAGACAGTGCATAGAGTAGGTCACCAGAGACTATGAGCGAGAGTGATGGGAACGTAAGAGCTTCCACCACCCCCGTCCAGGTCACCAAGTCAGCCTTCCTATTAATCTGAACTCAACTGCAAAAGAAAACCAATAATTTAAAAAAAAAAAAAAAAAAAAAAAAAAAAACCTCATACCTCTTTACATGTAAAGGTAACTAGCTCTGTTATCAACCCATGAAAAGTGAAAGTAGATATGACTGGATTCAGGGCATAATCATTTACACACACACACACACACACACACACACCTGATTTTCTTGACACAGTGACCTCTTTTCCTCCTACCGTCAAGAGCTTCATCTGTGCAGCTGGAAAAAGTGGCTTCTTCTAGCTCCATCCTGTTAACTTAGGACCTCAAAAGCTACAAGACTATTTCCTGTCAGCAAAACGCTGAGGACTCTGGGCTGCTAGGGTCACTGGGTTTTCCTGAACCAATTGCAGTGGCCTGAGAAAGAGAGCTCCTGGCCCCAGGCCAGTGTCACTCAATCAGCCTCACGTTTAGAACTTTGAGGACTCTGGGGAAGAGCAATCTGTTGCCAGAAGAGAGGAAAAAGAGAGTCATGGGCCCCAACCCGTCACGGCAGCCAAGGATGAAGAGCGACTCACACAGTGCGTTGCCAGCCTACGTATTGCTGACAACAGTGGCTGAGTCCCAGGTGGGATGGCCACCTGGACAGCCACCACTGCTCCCCATCGCTGAGCACTTGGCGCTTCACACTTGTTAGCATTTTTTCCTCCTGAAGACCCTGTGAGATCCATGCAATTATCAGTCCTATTTACAGATGAGAAAAGCAGGGGGAAAAAGTTGAGTCATTTGTCCAAGGTCCTCAACGAAGAAGCTCAAGAACCAAGATTCAAAGCCCAAGAGTGCACTCCCAGAGCCTGGGTCTCCCTATGCCCTGTCCACAGGAGAGCTTATTGGTGCCCATGGGTCCTGTTCCTGTACTCTGGCTCCCTACAAGTTTACAAACTCATGTCTGCATAGACTCTCCTTTTTGAGGCAACACAGAAGCCTGGCAACAGCTCCCACTCAGCTATGCTCTCTAGTTGGAGAGAGGAACCCATCCTTCACTACATCACGCCCATCCCGCTCCAGCAGAGCCTCAGCCCTGGGCACCCTGTGGTCCTCTTCCTCTCGGCCTCAGGGGCAGCAGGAAGACAGGGAGGTGCCAAAAGTTTGGGAATGTTGTGAGAGGCAGAGATCTCAGTTTCAGATCACCCTCCCCCAGAAAGGGAGGGAAAGACAGACAGACACACAGGCAGAGAGAGAAGGGGAGAAACAACCAGGGAGAGAGCAAGGCAGAAAGTAGAAGAAAGGTAAGTATATCATCCACATGTCTCTCTCTCCTCTCTGGAACTGGAGGCAAACTGGGACAGGAGGAGCGCTTTTAAAACAAATAGCTAGCTGGGCATGGTGGAGCATGCCGGTACTCACAACACTTGGAATACTGAGGCAATAGGATCATCATGCATTTGAAGCCAGTCTGGGTGATGTAGTGAGTTCGAGACCAGCCTGAACCTCATTATAAGACTTCATCTTTAAAAAAAAAAAAAAAATGAGTAAATAGACAAGTAGAAGTTGATAGCTGGTCCTGTTCCAGTCCCACCGAGTCCCAGCCGGTAACATAGCTCGCACGTTCGCCGCGGGTAAGCTGCCTGCACCCCTCTGCCCTGCCTCTGCGCTCCTGCGACTAACTTCCTGTTCCAGTCCGACCGAGTCCCAGCCGGTAGCACAGGCCGCGTGTCCGCCACGGACCACGTCTGCCGGGATTCACAGAAGCTGGCAGCCAGAGCTCCAGCACAGAGTCAGGAACCTCTGTAGAGGAACCAGCTTGGAGTCTCCAGACCAAAGGCCCATAGACACAGCATAACGCCACCAAAGTGCAGAGGCCACTTCCATACAAAATGATAACAACAAGGAGTAGGATGCAATCTCAGGACCCATGCCCACCCAAACCAAACACAGAAGACACTATCATGGAAGAGAATAGGAACCATACAGATGAAACCTCTGAATTGGTAGCATCTGAGGCAGACACACAAGTGCAGAAACTTATAGAGCAACTGAGATCAGAGATAACATCGGAAGTAAAAAAAGAAATACATGAAGTGGAAAAACGGCTGGAGAAACGTATAGAGGACATTAGAGCAGAAATAATATCTAAAGTTGACAAAGACATGCCTAAATCAATAGCATCCCAAGTAGGGGAACAACTACACAAAAGTAGAGAGGAGAACAGAACAGAAATAATCTCTGTATTAGAGAGAGAAAGGATAACCATAATGACAGACTTCAATACTACTAAAGAAGACACCAATAAAAAATTAGAGGAGAATAGAAAAATGATGGACTCCCTGATGGAGCAATATAGGAAAGACATAGATCGCATGAAACAGTTTGAAAGAGATACACAAGAAAATAAAACCTTGATCACAAGTTGGCAGAGCCGAATGAACGAAAATGAAGACAGAGTTTCCAACCTTGAAGACACAGTTGCAGCCAGTGAAAGAGTAAGAAAGGATCTTTCAAAAACAACCAGAATGCAGGAAAAAATAATTCATCATCTGCAAGACGATGCGAAAATGAACAACGTGAGATTAATGGGAATCAACGAGAAAGAAGGAGTCAATACAAATGATATCAAAAGAATATGGGCAGAAGTAATAGCAGAAAACTTCCCAAATTTGAGAAAACAATCAGACATTCACTTAACTGAAGCCTACAGAACCCCAAATAACATCAACCCAACTAAAAACACGCCAAGACATATAATAGTCAAGATACCAGAAATCCAACTGAAGAATAATATACTAAAAGCTGCTAGAGAAAAGAAACAGATCATATTTAAAGGAAAACCCATATGAATGACAGCAGATTTCTCTTCACAAACCATGAAGTCAAGAAGAGCATGGAGCAGAGTGCTTCAAGTCCTCCGTGAAAACAATTTTCAGCCCAGACTATTGTACCCGGCAAAACTCTCCTTCAAGTATGAGGGGGAAGTGAAATATTTCCATGACAAAGAACAACTAACGAATTTCATGACATCAAAACCAGTGCTACATAATATTCTAACAAATATTTTAGAAAGGGACCAAAATGACCCGAATTCAACAAATGAGAACAGAAAGATCCCACCAAATAGAGTAACCAACTAAAAATAGGA
>PVJA010033542.1:0-23252 GCA_004027025.1 Myocastor coypus | reverse complement strand
AACAGGGCAGCAGAGCAGCAGCACCAGCTCGAGCTACAGTCTGTCTCTCTGTCTCTCTTTATATTACATTCAGGCTCTCCACCTTAGCTCCCGCCCTAGGCTACACCCATAATCCCAGAAGTACTTCCACCCATAATCCCATCAGTACTAAAACCCATAATCCCAGGGATCATGGATCAAGTCTCAAACTCTAGAAGTCCCGCCCAATGACTCCATGAGGCTTTTGGGGGACAACTAGATATAAACCATAACACCTACAATTAAGCATTTATGGTAACAGCAATCGTTCATTTAACTCGGTAAGAGGTTTTTTTTTTTAAGAATTTTTTATTTATTTATTTATTTTTTCTTGTTTCAGAACTTTTGTTTGTTTGTTTAATTTTATGGCTGGCTCAGCCTGCCCTGAGGGCTAGGCTGGCACAGCATGTGGTGCTGGGGATCAAACTGCAGTCCCTGCATCCGCCTAAGCTTTTCCTAAGCAGGCGCTTTAAACACTGAGCCATCCCGCCAGGCCCCACAAACCTGATCTTTGTGTGTGTGTGTGTCTTTTTTTTTTTTTTTTTTTTTTTTTTTTTTTTTTTTTTTTTTTTTTTTTTTTTTTTTTTTTTTTTGAGTCAGGGTCTCAAAAAGTTCAGGCTGGCCTTGAGCTCACTGCTCACTTTGGTAGCCCAGGATGGTCTCGAACTCACATTAATCCTCCTGCCTCAGCCTCCCAAGTGCTGGGATTACAGGCATGAGCCACCATGCCTGGCTCAGTAAGAGTTTTAAAAGTAACTTGTTGCCAAGTTTATTTCCTTTCTCCTCGTCACCTCCCAACATGGGGCCACCAGCTCATCCCCTCTGGAGTCATCATATGTGACTTTAGCTTCTCCTGCTTTCCCTTTGTTTTTTAATATATTTATTTTACAGTATTGGAGATTTAGCCCAGGGCCTTTGAACTAAACTACAGCTCCAGCTTCACCCACCTTGGACACAAGGCCTCAGCAAATCACTAAGTTTCTGAGGTGGAGCTCACATGTGTGGCCTTCTTACCTCAGACCCCAGAACTTGGCATTAAAGGTGCGCAGTGCCATGCTCAGCTGCTCATCCCGCTTCCTCAGCCGTGGCCTTTGTGGCTGTGAAGTCCACCCTCCTGTACCACTGCAGGGCCCATTTCTCCTCCCACAGGCTTGTTTCCGGTCCTACCATGTCCTGTTAGCAGACTCCTGACTTGCTACTCACCTCAGTGAACACAAAGGCAGTCTAAGCTGCATGTAGACAGGAATGAAGGCCTCACCCAAATGTGTGCTGCAGGCTGGGATAAACTAGGTTCCTCTCCAACCACAGGGAATAGGATATCCTTGGAGAACCAGGATTATGTTGCAAAAATGGCCATCACACACAGCATGCCACCTACTGAGCTAAGGATAATTACATACATATTGAATAATAAGAAATAATACCCAAGGAAGCTATAGTATTAACCACTTATCCTACCCCTAAAAAAAATAAGACAAAGCCCAAGTTCAGAATAGATTTAATGTAAGAAAATGTGACTGTTTTTGGTTCTATATGATAGCACCATACAACCTTTGAGTTCTCAACCTCAGTAATGCATGGCCCACACTGGTCATCAGAATGGGCTATTTATTGTTTCCTGCCTCATCTATCAAAGACAAAGGAATGATAAGCTGGGTTTCATCTTCTATTGTGTTCGTCATATTTTTTTTCTACATCCAATATCTGAGATAATCACCTTATAAGAGGTGTATTTTGGAACATATTTTGGAGGTTTCATACTGTGGTTGGTTGGCCTGTGGCAGGGCACCACATCATGGTGAGAGTGCACTATAGAAAAAGTTGCTGACTTCAGGCAGTCAGGCAACAGAGTAAGGCCAGGTCCCAATATCCCCTTCAAGAGCCCGCCCCCAGTGATGTCACTTCCTCCACTAGGCCCCACCTCCTAAACATGCCACTGCCTCCCAGTAGTGCCATGTGCTGGGCAGCAAACTGTTAACACACGGCCTTTGTGGAGAACTTATTCAAACCTCTATGGTTCCTCAATCACATCTTGCCAGTTCTCTTTATTCCAAATATGATGCTATATATATTTGTACAATATCTGGGCTTACAGAGATTAATGCTCCTCCCATTTGCTCATGGTGAAGTACTGGTGGCAGCAGCCATCTATCTGGAAATGATGTCTCTCCCTCTGCAGCTCCACTGCTGTTGAGCAGATGTCAAGTGACCATCTTTGCCTCTCAGGAGGAGAGGAATGTCTTGCTTGAGAGCTTACTTGAGAAACCTCTTCCAGGGAGCAGCACCTGCAGGCTCTGGGTTGCCATCACGTCACACATTTAGTCTTTTCCAGGCCTAGTACTCCTATTTATACTATTTTCAAACTCCAAGTTTACTGAGGGCACTAAATGAATGTGACATTTTAAGAAGTTGGAGCTGCTCTCTGGGACTTCACACACTACAGTCTGTCTCACTATGGATGTCGTCTAAACACTCTCCTCTACTGTCTTGCCTAACAAGGCTCTCCCCTGCCTAAGCCCTCATTTCACAAGTGTTTGGTTTATGGTGTATGTTCAAACAGGCATAGAGCTAAGCATAACTATTATTTGAGCCACATTTTATAGTTATAAGGAAGCTTCCCATGTGTTATCTTTTCTAATTTCACAGCTCATTGAGGTAGGAAAAGGCAGTGTTAGCATCCTCATTTAACAGATTAAAAAGTTAAAGCTAAGTCATTGTACTTGGTCAATAAAACACACTTCATCCCTGCCTGCTAGAGCTATGTCACCTACTGGGAGAGCAGACCTTAAAGAAATAAACACACTAATACCAATAATTAAAAGTTGAATAAAGGCTAATAGCAAGAAACTCTAAGAAAAAAATGCCATGTGGGACCAAATTTAGACTGGAGGCAAAGGGACATCTCTGACCAAACAAGCCTTTAGGAGTTGAGAGATGAAACCAGGTAAGAAGAGAGGATCCCAGCCCAGGGCTCTTTCACTGGCAAGATGCACATCTCTTGTTGTGAGCTGCTGAAGCTGAAATTGATTGTATGTGGGAAGGCAGGATGAGACTTCCCTGCCTAAAGTAGTCAAGCTACCTCAGTGTTGAGAAAAACATCCTACCTGGACTTTTGAGGGTTACCTGTTGCTAGGCAATCTTGTCTTGCAACTTTGTAAAGCAGTAGTTCTCAACCTTTCTAATGCAGTGGCCCAGCAATGCAGTGACCCAGCAATACAGTTCCTCATGTTGCAGTGACCCCAAACCAAAAAATAATTTTGGTGGCTACTTCAAAACTGTAATTTTGCTAATTATGATTGGGAATGTAAATACCTGATATGCATTATGTATTCTCATTGTTACAAATCAAACATAATTTAAACATAGTGATTAATCACAAAAACAGTATTTAATTATTTGAGAAATATTTATTACTAATTCCAATAAATAACATTTCACCATGGCATAGCATGGGTTTAAATATGTGTTTTCCAATGGCTTTAGGCGACCCTGTGTTTTGGTCGTTTGACCCCCACTGGGGTGGCGACCCACAGGTTAAGAACCGCTGTATGTCAAACTATAAATAAAGGCCTTTACTATTATTGGAGTGCAGTCAGGCTGATGGGCTACTACCTGACCAAGCTTTGTCTTGTCTTTTCCTTATTGCTGCTGCTGTTTCTCCCTGGTATGCAACACGTCACATCCAGGCCAGTGGATCCTTACACTTCTAATAGTGCCAACTTCTATCTCTCCATCCTTCCAATGATTGTTAAGAACGTCATCAGAACTACAATATTCTCTTCTGTGAGTATCACCAACTTGGTCAGCAAGCTTCACACAGGATGAGGCTTCCTCCCTTATCCTCTTTCCACCTTTTCCTATCTAACTGGTTGTGAAGAGGGAAATAGCACCAGCCATAAAAGAAACAGCCACAGCCTTGTACTTAGCAATGCTGTGAAAGAGGATCACTTCACATTGTGGAGGTAGAGCTTTAATAACAGTGAGTTCTCTCTGTACCTTGAAGTGGTATTCACTGCTATATGAGGATCCTATGTGTTGGACGCCTACTGTTACCATTATCTTTTATTTATGTGCAAATGGGCTAAGATTACAAGCATTCCATCACGCTGCTCTGGTGCCTCTCTGGATATGATCTGTAGCGGCAGGACGATTTATTGAATTCTCTTGTGTTTTTCATTCACCGGCTCCCTTCCTAGGTCCACTCTTCCGGATTTCTCCAATCCATTCTCAACTCCCATTCCGCTTGCCTTTTGCAAACCCGGATATGATCGCTACCTCACGCTCCTACACAATACCTTTCTTCTGCACGTCTCGCATACACAATAAACGCCATCTGCTGTGCAGCCTGGTAGGAGGGGCTCTTCCTTTACGCTGGGACCTCACCTTTGCCCTCTCCTCTCTGACTGCGCCCGCGTGAGCTCTGTCTCTGCCGCCCGCCCACTCTGTCTGGCAGCCTTTCCCGCAGGCCACTGCTCCGCAGAGGCCCTTCCTCCCCAGGGCCTGCAGCACAGCGACCACGCAGGGGGCTGCCGGCTTTCGCTACACGGAGGGCGACAGCTGTGTGCGGACGCCCAGGGAGATGATGCAGTGCACAGGCGACGCGGTTATACTGGGCGATTGTTCTCTGTCCCTAAATTCACGTTCGGCTGGACGCACATGTGCGCGGATTTTCCCTAGCAGCCTGGGTCACGTGGAGGCGGGGCCCGAGGCTGCTCTGCAGCCTCCGTATCCACAACAGCCGCCCGCCAGGCGCCTCCTAAATCCTCGCTCACTGGGCGCGCCTGGCGCTCCGTCCCCACCCCGCTAAGGATCGCGCGACAGGCAAATTCCCATTGTCCTTTGTCCTTTTAAAAGCATCTATTGTTTGACGCCCACGCATCGCGCGCTGCTTTGGGCGGTCTCGCTCCCGACTTCCGCTCCAGCCTGCACTGAACCTGGCGGACGCTAGGCGGCGCCAGGGTCCCTTTGTCCTCGGCGCCCCGGAGCTCCCTTCGCGCATGCGCATATCCACCCCTCCGCGCGGGGACGCGCACCCAGCCCGCGCCTGCGCCTTTTAGAACCGCGGCGGCACTCTGGCGTTAGCTTCCGGGTAGTCCCGCGAAGACCTAAAGGCCGAAAAATGGGGGAGTGCGGTGGCGTGCTAAGTGCCTCTTGAGTTTACCCGTCGCAAGCGTCCTTTCAGAAACGGATAAAAATACTTCGGACAGAAAATACTTAAGGGTCATACACACTGCACTCACTCTCCCAGCAATCTCGCGAGAGGAAAGGGGAGGGGAGAAGGAACTTGCGGCCGCGGCGGAGAGCGGGACCGCGCTTATCCGGGCGCGTCGCCTCTCCTAACCAGCAGAGGGCGCGCGCCTAGCCACTCCAACGCGGGAGCCTCCCCAAGCTTGGAATTAGAGGTTTTATTCTAATGGCGAGCTACATGTGTATTTCACCGTCCATTAATTTGACCGCCTTCTCTTTGATTACTTAGATTTGCTGGTAGGGCTGTATTATCATCTTTCCCTACAAAAAAAAGATGTGATACATCTCCATATAGTCTCATGTCAGCTCCTGTAGTTTTATTTTTTTTATTTTTGTTTATTTATTTATTTTTATGGCCAGCTCAGCCTGCCCTGAGAGCAGGGTTGGTGCAGCATGTGGTGCTGGGGATCGAACCGCGGTCCCTGCAGCCTCCTAAGCTTTCCTAAGCAGGCGCTTTAGACCACTGAGCCATCCTGCCAGGCCCAGCTTCTTTAGTTTTAAATAAAAGCGTTTAAAGATAACGCAAAGCGTATTGTCTCAGGTGTCCTAGACACGTGCATGGGTTAAAATGTTAGGAGGAAACCTACTACTTTGCTCAATTAATTTTTTTGTGTGGGACCGGCGTTCGAACTCACGACCTTGCATTTTTGCCTAGCAGACACTTGTGTCATGCAGCTATCTCCCCAGGCCCCTGCTCAATTAATTTGTGCAAATTTATAATTTCAAAAAGAATCCAAGAGGCTCTTATAATCATTAAACAATTTTTAAACAGCTTTTCTCTGCTGACTCTTTCAAAGCATTATGCTTATGTTCACCAGAATAACACCCTTCATTTTTTCTGTATGTCTGCGTATCACTGATTTTAGTCATGTTTGCTCAAATTGTGTCGTTATTGGAATGCAATCAAAGTGAATGAGCAGGGGCTGGGGAAATAGCTCAGTAGAATAAGCACTTGCCTGGCAAGGGTAGGGTCCTGAGTTCAATCCCTGGTACCGCAAAAAATAAAAAACAAAAACAAGTTTCTTTATGAAGTGAATGACCAGATCAGGAGCAGCCAGGTGCCCTGCCAACTCCCAGCTGTCCGTACATTTCAGGCATCAGAGTGCTGGCTTCACCGACAATGGAGTTAGTCTGAACCAAGGAGTGCTTCTGCTTGAATTCAGAAAAATGATCATCATTTTTTTAAAAGATCGATTTATAATTGTACTGGTGTGCCATTTTGCCAAATCCACATGTAATATAATTGAATCAACTGCATAGGCAAGTGGTATCCTAACTACAGATTTGGCAGAATAAAGCTAGACTCACTTTTACACCCAATGGAACTGTCAGCTGAGACTGGCATAAAAGAATCTTCAAAATAAGTCTTATGTCAAAATTTCAGAATATAAAAAGCAACTCTTCAGACTTAGATGCTGATACTGGCATTCCTCAGTGCCACAGAAATGACTCCTAACTGCCACTCGGATGCTATGTCCAAACTTAGTATGTTAAAGTTCAGTAGCAAGAATTTTAGTTCTTAAGGTCAGGTGCATGGAAATATGTTTAGAATTTTTTAATCAAGTGACACATGATCTCAAGTCCTCTATTGAACTGAGGGACTTGAATAGTCATCATTACTGTCACCACCTCCATCCTGATTTGGGATGGGCTTCTAGATTCTGTACCTGTAGCCATGTGGTTCCACCCTAAAAATGCTGTGATTCTATACCAGTTTTAGGGCATGAGAATCACTGGCGCCTCTGAAGGGCCTGAGTCTAAGATCTGATCTCCCTGATAAGGCCCAGTTGCGCTAGGAATGCCTCACAGCTCCTCTCACTGCTCCCTGGCATGCTGCTGAGGCGAAGTGAGCTGCCACGGCTCTCACGAGGCCTCTTCCCAGTCTTGGGGAGCTGTAGGGGTCTCTCCCTCACCATCTAGCTCCTCTAAAAACCTGCCTCTTTCCTTCCCACGGTAACAGCTGTAAGCCCCTTTGAACAGGATTGTGACTCATCCGCTCCCAAAAGGACCAACAGATTGCAGAAACTATATTTGTTAATTGTCTCTGCTTGGAAATAAGTTATCATCTAATGGGGACAAGATAATGTTAAAAGATTCAAAGCAATTTCACAATAAACATGATTATTTTTAAAAGGCATGGAATGTAGCTCAGTGTAGCTTAGCCCCTAGGTTCAATCCCCTGTACTGAAAAAAAGGAAGAGGGGAGAAAAAAAATTTTTTGTACCACTATTGAGACCATGGGAGCCCTATTTAGAGGATCCCAAAACATTTCCATATCTAAACATTTGATTTTGTTAGTCAGCATTTCAAGCTTGTACATTGCCTTAGTCCCATTTCTTCTTTTTAAAATGTATTTGATACAAGGTGTCATTATGCAGCTCTGACTCATAGTGATCCTCTTGTTTTCAGCCTCTCTGGGGTTGCAGCCATGTGCCACAACACCTGGTCTCATTGGCCTGTTCAACCTGGGGCCAGCATGGCAGATGGTGTTGGGGATTGAACCCCAGTCCCTGCACTTGCCTAAGCAGATGCTTAGTCCACTGAGCTATCTTGCTGACCCTGGCCCTATTCATTCCCACTTCTAATTAAGTATGTTCATAAAATTTTTAGTACTAGCAATAAATATGCCCCCACCCAAGAAATTTCCATTATAATTGTGTATACTAAGCAAAGGAATAACTCGAGTTTATGTGATGTAAATATTGATTTTTGAGAAAATGAATATGGGGGCTGGTCAGGCAACTACCAATGTGCACAATGGTGAGGGTGAGGGCAAAGCTGGGATCCATGTCCTCTGGGAGCTGCAGAGTCACTGCAAGCCATGGGGTCACTTCCACCGTGGGGACAGCTCATTACTGAAGACACTTCACACTTCACACTTCACACCTCAGTAGCAGCACTGCTCGGTTACATGTTCCACAGTGGCAGAAATATTCTAGAATGTAGAAGTATACTGTACTGCTGCTCATTTGAAATAGGGCTAGTGTGAACTGGAACTTTAGTTAAATGCAAGTAGTCTTTGTTATTGGTGGCTTTCATGTTGAGCAATATGACTAACTCTTCTGTTTCATATGCTACTTATTAACATGAATATTCTACAACAGCTTATAAAAGAGAACAAATAGATATTCGTAGATACATAGTACTAGTTAGCCATTGTCTTAGAAAATTAATTTCTAAATTGTTGGGAAGTGGGGTGGAGAGCCATACGAGAGGCAAAGGTTAAATTTGTGGAGAGCAGCCATCTGGCTGCCCAGCAACCTCAGTGCCCGACATTGGTTGTCCTGCCTAGAAAGCGGTAGCCCTCACCCATCTCCTCTGTGCGAGGGCAGGGCCATTCTGTGTGATGCACCTAGCACCAAACCCAACCTGGCCACGCCGGTCAACCGTCTCATTCTTTCATTAAGAAACTGAATTTTCAACACAGTAAAGTGTGATCTGTGTCCTGGGCTGATGGATGACATGTGAACTATGGAATCCAGGTGACAGGGCGGTGGAGAACAGTAGTCTATACTGAGGCAGGAGAATGTGTGTGGCAAGGGTCACAGGGACAGGTTCTGGGCTCAGACCTGTTCTTAGTCCCTAGCTATGTGACATTTGGCTACCTGTGTTCATCACTTTAGGCCTCCTCCTCTATAAGTGGAGTAATTTTAGTTCAGATTTAATAAAATTGTGAAAAAGTGCAAAGGACTAAAGCAAAAAGCATAATTCCTAGGAATAATAAGTTGTCCACAAGTATTATTATTAGCTAAAATAATACTAGAGGTAGGGTCCTAACACTTAATTTTCTGGCTTTGTGTCATTCCATTCCATTTCATTCTACTGATGAAGTAAGGTATTACTGCACTATCAATGAAGTAACTTAATACAAAGTTCTTCTTGGAAACATTCTGTTCTACAATTTATCCATTGTGTCTTCTCTGTGGTAGTCTACAGTGTGAAAACCCAAATCCTAGCGCTTTTCCTAGAAAATAGTAACAGATCAGTCAGGGAGCTAATTAATAAGTGCCTGCATCAGCAGGAAAAGAGCAGGACCAGTGGTCGCTGCTGTGGGCGCAGCTCCCGGGTGGTGCTGCCTCCAGAGTGACACCACTTCCGGGTCCTGATGTTGGAGAAAGGAAAAACGGGGCTGCTGACCCAGAATATCTACCATGAGGCTAGGGTCATACCAGGCAGGGGGTCAGCCTAGAGCTGGACGAAAGTCCTGGCTGGCCAGGTTGTGCCTCTGTGTGATGGTAGCATGCACACAGTCCTTCACAAGGGGGAGCATTGCTGCTGGTGTCTGCAGGTGCGCTTGGTCCCTCTCTCCACCCATCCAGCTGAGCTCTCTCAGGACACTGGAATGACAGTGGACACCATGCTCAGAGGAGTGCGGATGGCTTGCCGACTCCTGCAGGCCTCCATTTCTGATCCCCCTGTTCTTTATTTAATCCAAAACAAAGCTAGGGAAAAACCATTTCTGACATCATTTGTCACCTATATAAATAACATGTCTGGTTTTTACATTTCTGGAGTTTTGTTTTTTGCTTATTATCAGGGGAATGGAACTAGACAAATCGTCACCAAGTAGGAATCCCAACCTAAGATATCTATGGACTGGATTTTGGAAATTCAGTGGGAGGGATGCTGGGCACTCTCTTAAGACATGTGCATCATCCTGAATCACAGAGCCAGCATGCTCGGTACCCAGGACCAACGAGCTTTGCTGTGAAGTTCATTTAAAGGTAGTCACAGAGGTGGACATGCGGGATGGCAAAGGTGAAGTCAAGGACAGCTGCTTGGCACAGAAAAACAGAGCTCAGTGCATAGTCAAGCTCCCGGCGCTCCCTGGGCCCCAGGAATATGGGCACAGCCTAGCGTTCTCCTTTATTACTCAGCTCCTGATGTGTCCTTGCTGGTGTTGCTCAGACCCTGCCTTAGGGTCCACAGCACATAGTGCACAGCATTATTTCCCTAACTTTAGCTAATCATTTTCCAGAGGAATTTCTGGTACAGCAAATACATTCAATGCAGGAAACCATGGTGCTGGGAATGTGGGTAGAGGTAGAGCATTGGCCACTGAGCAGAAGGTCCTGGGTTCTATCCCAGCACTACCAATTAATGAATAAAAAAATATAGGCTGTAGAAGAAGTCAAGCATAAGCATTTCCATTCCCTCAAAGCAGTGGCTCTCTGCTTTGGCTTCAGCTGCACTCAGGATCGCACATTCAATGCGCAAGCCCCACACCAGAGCAGTGACATCAGCATCTTCAGGGTGAGACCCAGCAGCTCCTGGATAATGGCCCTGTGCCTCCAGGATTGAGATTGGCTACCCTAAAGCAACCCGTGGGTCATTGTTACTAATTGCCATCTCCTTCCACCGGTCTCCTGTGTTTGCTATGGTGAGACTCGCCACCAGCCTGCTGGGGCCAAGGTGCTGCTCCTCGCCTTAAATGTAGGCATCCATCAGCCCATTTGGCCTGAAGAGTCTGTCTCTGAGATCCAAGTCTGTGTTCTCAGATCGGACCATGGCCATACTGCCTGCTAAGGTGCGTGGCTGTGCATTCTGTATAACATAAATTCTGGAAAGACACTAATTGACCACATGTGTGTGTGTGTGTGTGTGTGTGTGTGTGTGTGTGTGTGTGTGTGTGTGTGTATTTAGGACAGGGTCCACAGGATCTCACTACACAAATAGGACTCATAGTGATACTCCTGTTTTTAGCCTTCGAAGTGCTGGGGTTATAAGCACGTGCCACCACACCCAGTCTCAGTTGCCTTCTCAGTTTGCCCCCAGGGGCAGGGGCCGGCACAACACACCTGGAATCAAACTCCAGCCACTAGGTTCTGCCTAAGCAGGTGCTTTAGTCCACTGAGCTATCAGGCCAGCCCAATTGACCCTACTTTAGAGGGAAAAATAAATACGTTTTTAAACTAAAGTAATTTGAGTTAAACAAGTCAACCAATTTATTTGCAGTAGGGTTTTTCATATCATTTCATACACCAATGTGTCTGTGCCCAAGAGGAAAATACTGCAGGCAACATTTTCTGAATGAATCTGACTTTGAAAATTTCATGTGCTTTAAGCAAAAAATCCAGGAAGAGAGCCTTGAACATACTATATTCTAAAGTATAATTTAAACCATAGCACTAGGAGACCGAGGCAAGAGAATCGTAAGTCTTAACACCAGCGGTGTTGAGACCCAGCACTGCAAACCAACAAATGCAAATAAGGACCAACACGTATACTAGGCATTGTGAAATAGGAAGAAGATGTTCAAATGGAAAGGGAACTAAGTAAGGGGAAAAGAGAAAAGAAAAACAATGAGAAAAGAAGGAAAAAAGGGATTTTTTTATTTTATTTTAAGTAAGGAGGTGTAGTAGCACACACTTGTAATCCCAGCACTGGAGAGGTTGATACAGGAGGATCACTCTGAGTTTGAGCTGTGTAGTGAGACCCCATACCAAACAAATAAATAAATAAAACATTAAAAAAATTAAAATAAGGAAAGGAAGGAGGAGAGGGAAATGGAGGAAAAAAAAGTCAAGGTATATCATGTAGAGGTGTAAATTCCTCATGATAAATGTGGAATTATACATAATGGGATCATTATGTATACTTAGTGTGTACCAATAAACTTAATTTTAAAAGTAAGAGATTAAATATTGACAATGTGAGCAAAATCAATGAACATCTTTTCTGGGTATTTTTACTATTATTATCATGCATGACATGACATACGAGTTTACAATTTGATCATGAGACAATTAGCAAATAGCTGTGCTTAACTGTAGTGTATTGTCAGAATAAAATAAAATTTAATTTAATTTAAAAATAAAAGAGAAGCCGGGCGTGGTGGCGCACGCCTGTAATCCCAGCACTCGGGAGGCTGAGGCAGGAGGATCGATGTGAGTTCGAGACCAGCCTGGGCTACAAAAGTGAGCTTAAGGCCAGCCTGAACTGCATAGTGAGACCCTGTCTCAAAAAGCAAAATAAATAAATAAATAAATAAATAAATAAATAAAAATAAAAATAAAAGAGAGCACTCCATCAGTCAGAGAGGTCTTCATGGAGGCAGTGGTGCCTTCTTGAAGAGCTTAAGGAATAAGAAAGACTTAGGTATACAAGCGAGGTGATGGAGGGGCATGTCCTGTGAAGGGAACGACATAAGCCTGGGAGAAGGAAGGAACAGATGGGGTGGGATTGGAGCAAAGCGGGTGGCAGGAAGGGACACGAATGGACCATGCTGAGTAGAGTGGTGATGGGACTACTGTGTGTGTGCCAATTTAAATGACCTTGCCCATAAGCTGATATTCAATTTTCCCAATGAGGTAATATTTCAGGAAAACTTTAGTAGACAACCTAAATGTGTAACTCTGTAAGATGTAGATGAAGCAGTATTTTTTTTTTCTTGTTTCAGAACCTTTGTTTATTTATTCACTCATTTTTATGGCCAGCTCAGCCCGCCCCGAGGCAGGACTGGCGCAGCATGTGGTGTCGGGAATCGAACCTCAGTCCCTGAAGCCTCACTCAAGGTTTCCCAATCAGGCGCTTTAGACCACTGAGCCATCCTGCCGGGCCCCCTGCATTCATGTTTTCTAACATGTAAACGCTGTCTTTTTCCATTCTCACATTTGATAAGCAGCTCTTGAAATCCTGTTTATGCACCATCATTTGCACTTACAGCCATATTCTGAATCATTTGTCGCAGTTTTGCAAAGTACATCACCGTATGGCCAAGGTGAGGTGTTAGAAATAGGTGTGATTTCAGTTCATGTGCAAAGATGCTAGTACATGTCGTATTCAAACTGAAATTAACAGTTCCATCGCCTTAGCTCTGCGGTGCTGTTTGCCACCCTCCTATGCCTCCATACTCATCTTCTCCATGCAGTAGCCTCTTACAGTATTTTTCAAGAAGGATAATAGTTAAAAATTTGGAAGTAAAGCCAGAATTACTAATTACCAAATCATGTTACATTTCTCTTCCAATTCCCTTTATTCTAACAAGCAATCCCAGTAAGCATTCCAAGGTGCCTGGAATGTGTTCCTCAGGCAGTGTTTTTTATTGTTGCTTTTGCTCCAAATAAGTGTGGAGGATATACCCTATTCTAGGTATTTCAGCAAAAGGCACCAAACTTTGCAAAGACTTAAATATAAAGTGACTTTCTCTTGGCTGAGGGATGATATTGGAGAAGAAATGTTGCTTAATATTATGAACATAAATAGCCATCCAGCTGACAAAAAGCTAGGACACCGAAGCTTTGAAGACCCAAGGGAGACATTTAGATAAAATAGCAGTGTGGTGAAGGAACAGAGAAGTAGCCTGATGAGGTCATCCTAGGAAACTCTGTCCTGCTAAAGAAGCCTCAAAGATATGCTCATGAAGCATTTTGTAAGCAAGAAAATCATCTGTTAATAGAAGATACTGAAATAATTTAGACTATAGGAATGGCATAGAAAAAGAAGTGAAAGGGGAAGTATTTCTAAAGAAAAAATAATATACTCGAAGGCATGTTGGGTGATAGGAGAGAAGGAAAATGAGTCAGATATAACTTTAAGCCTCCAAAAGGAATTCTTTGCATATATATGTGGTGTATCCCTGAAGAATGGATATAACTATTTATTTATTTATTTATTTATTTTTTATTTATACCAGGAGTCAAACTCAGGACCTTACTCTTGACAGGCAGGTACGGTGCCACTGAACTATTTTCCATAACCATTTTATAACTATGTGCTAGTTGACAAATTTCTTGAGAAGCTTTACATTGCCAGTGTAAAATCCACAACAGGACATGCACGTATCTACATGCTCAGTTACTAGGCTCTCTGTGGCTTTTTGCCAAAAGCCAAATTAAGTTTTTCACTATGGCTAGCGTGGACCTAATGTCCCATAAGCATGGTAAGTACTGCAGGGGCAGTGCAGTCTCTGCATTTGTTGGGGACACAGCACTAGCCAACATTCCTCATGTTACGCTCCTCCTGGCCAGCTATGGTCCTGGGTCTCACAACCCTGATAACAACAGTTTTTACTTGGGAACTGGGTGAACAGTATTTTCCATGTTCTAATTTCTCTGTTTCACACATAGTAAACAGTCCCTTGGCATGTAGATACGACTGGGCAAATGGCTGGATGTGGAAGTCCAGGCAGCCTTCTGAGCACCTCGCAAGTGTACACACAACAATATATTTCAGAAGTGTGCATAGATCACTTGGGGGAGTTTGTTAAAATCTTCTGGAACGTGAAATATAGACCAGTAGTAGCATGCACAATGTCTGGAGTTTGATGTTTGATCCTAAAAGAGAGCAGGGGGAGACAAATTCGGATTCCGTTAAGGCTGGTGCAGTATCTACTGAGTCTGCGTTCCAGGTAAGCATTCACGGGGTTCCTGTTGCCAACTGCAGAGCCGCATATGTGTAGGTTCATTTACAGAGGCAGAGTATGAGCCACTGGGGAACTGACCAGAGCGTCGGTGTGCACATAACATACATCAGTGAGCTACTCACAGTAGACTCAGAAAAACAATGACGCCAAAGGTGACAGACTTCAGTGCAGGGAGACCCAACCTCTAAGCCTTCCCTGAGGAGCCCCATGATGTTGATGTTATATTGATGGCAAAATTGCAAAAATCATCCAAGCCTGCAGAGCAACTCTGGGCTGCCTTACAAGCAGAGGTGTGGGGGAAGGGCACCAGCTGTGGCAAGAATGAGGACTATTTTTTTTTTTTTTTAATGGAAGATTCCCCAGTTGTGCAGTTGGATAACTGTGTGTAACATTCTGTAGTCTACTCTCTTAAAAGGATTTATTTATTTTGTGGAACTGGGGATTGAACTCAGGACCTTGCACTTGCCAGGCAGGCACTTGTGTCCCTGAGCTATCTCTCCAGCCCCCAGCTCTTATAAGGATTTGACTGATAATTTTAAAAAGAGAAATAGCAATGCAACTTTCACAGCTTCTATACCCTCCACACATTGGCTTTGTGTTCCAATGCCAAGCATGCCCACTGGAAATGCAAACAGAAGCAAAGCCAAACCTTGCAGGAGAATGGCTTTGTTTTCTTTCTCTCCCTTCAAAACTAATTTTTCTTTCTGCCATTTAAATAATACACATCAGATATATATTTGCTAAGCGAAAATATCAGATCCCAAGTAGCCTGACATGGGGCCATGGACACAGAGGGCTCTAACATTTCAATGGTTGTGTGAGCAGTCTTGGGTACATCCACTCAGCATCTAACAAGTGCAGCCTGGTGAATCCTGCCACACCAGGTGCTGACAACAGAGTCGCCTAGACTTCATCCTGCTCTTCAGAAAGGCGAGCAGGCATCATAGGTGGCATGCCAGGGCATGCCATGGAGGCAGTTGGAGACCATCAAGCTGTGAGATAGCAAATCTGCCCCCCAGACTTTGGTCACTCCAGCCATTTTTGTGCCAGTGGAGCCCCAATTCTATAGAGCAGTGGCTGCAAAAGTGTGCGCACACACCGGCCCCACCCCTGGAATCAGAGGTCCATGAGGTCATCGCTGCACAGTCACCTTTGCTTCTAAACGATGTCTCTCCAAGTACATTCCTCAGACAATTCCTTACACCACATTTTTTTCACGGAATCTTCTTTATCTAATGAAAAACTGCCTGGAGACTTTCCTTTTCTTTTCTTTTTTTTTTTTTCATTTATGTATTTGGCACATGTCTAACTACCCAGCTTGGCCTGGTAGTGATCCTCCTGCTTTCAGCCTCCCCAGAGCTGGGATTACAGGTGTGCACCACCACGCCCAGACTCTGTCCCTGGCTCAGCACACCCTGGGGGTGGGGCCAGTGAGGCACACATGACCAGAGATTGGCAACTTTTCTTTAACTCATGATATTTTTTTAAATTAAATTTTCTTTAATTTCACAGGCAAGAATAGGAAACATAAGAAGCACACAATAGTTTCAAAGTGTATACAAATTAGAGTAAAAAGGTTAAACACTGGCGAACTGACAGCATTTTGAACTTTAGGTAAACTTCATGTAACATGTACAATTCAAATTTTAGCTAATCTGAAAACTTCATTATCCATAATATAAAAGTGATACTTTGAGGTGCAAAATCTTCATTTAACAAGCTATATAACCATTTGAAATAATCATTAAAAGCTCAACATTAGAAGACTAGCTATAAAAATATATCAGCACTCACTTATTTTATAAAGGTACCTTTTGCTACATTACAAAAGAGCATTGTTTAAAGGTTTGATACTTTTAAATAGTTTGGTTTTAACTTACTCTGGTAAGGGCAAATTTTTTTTTAATTTTATTTATTTATTTTTTTCTTGTTTCAGAACCTCTGTTTATTCACTCATTTTTATGGCTGGCTCAGCCCACCCAAGGGCAGGGCTGGTGCAGCATGTGGTGCCAGGGATTGAACCACGGTCCCTGAAGCCGCCCAAACTTTCCCAAGCAGGTGCTTTAGGACACTGAGCCATCCCGCCGGGCCCCAAGGGCAAATTTTTTTTTACAAAAATATAAACTGGATTTTTGATTGTATATCCTATATGCAATTTAATGTCCATCATTTATTTTGTTACTCTTTAATGGAATGAAATGTTTACAGGCCCTTAAATATTTTTTTTAAAAACCTTCTCAAGATTACATACCAAAGGATTTCTAAGAAGATTTTATAATCAATTTCATGTAAAATTTATCAGGTTCTAAAATAGTGCAATTATTAAGGCAACTTTATGTTAGAGGCTTATGATATTTTAAGACATTTTAATAGTTATTTTATGCCTCCCTGGCAATAGTAAGGTCTTGAGTT
The DNA here is from genome assembly GCA_004027025.1 of Myocastor coypus. Lineage (NCBI taxonomy): Eukaryota > Metazoa > Chordata > Mammalia > Rodentia > Myocastoridae > Myocastor > Myocastor coypus. The sequence continues at coordinate 6,211 of PVJA010033542.1, read as the reverse complement.
CGACTCATGGCACAAAAATAGTATTTTTTTTTTCTTTCATCACGCCCATTTAATGCTTTTCTCTTATTGTTCTCCTCAGAAATAAATTTTAGTATTTTTAACACCTGAAAATGTCATTAACACAATAATAAGTAGCATGAATTCACCTCCAGCTCTCTGTAACCTTGAGCAAAGTAGCTAGCCTCTCAAGCTCCTCATCTGCAAAACAGTGATGCTTGTAAGGCCACCTGGTGAAGCTGGCGGGAGGGAGTCGTGAGGACTTAGCCTGCTAACACAGATAGGGCACATCCAATGCTGCTGAGCACACGAGGCACCTGCTGCTGCAATTGTTGTTACTACATAAGCCTGGGACGGGGCACCCACGCTGAGCAGCCTCGGCTGGACCCCCAAGCTATGCGTTGAATGTAGGTATTATTACTTCCTATTACTTCTGATTCCAGAAGATGCTGCTAAATCTACTTAAAACTTAACGTGGTCATGACTAGAATCATTCCTTTTATGTCCTAAGCTATGTGGCAGTGATGCCTTGGATCCTGTGACAAGCCACTTCTGTCTTCCGATTTGGTCCAAAATGTTGTAGGACTGGAAGCCTAAACAGGTATGTTTGTTAGAAGAATGAATAAAATCCTAAAATTAAATAAATTCTATGAATTAATTTTAAGGAATAAATTGCATGCACGTTAGTGCATGTGTCTGGGGACATTTTTTCTTCCTGTGTTGATTACATTCTTTTTTTGCAACCATGTTCTACACAACACTGTTACCCAAAAAGCTCTCAGTAAGTAAAGTCTCATTGTTATGCCCTGTTGCCAGGACATTTCATGGTGGCAGAACCTCTTTCTAACCTGGTTCTAAGCAGAGTGCAAACACCTGCTTTTTTTCATTTAATTCACTCATTATTCCAATCCCACAATTACCAACCACTTATATTACCAGGCACTGTGCCAGGTAACAAAACCAATACCGTGTGTGTGTGTGTCTGTGCATGGGATTTTATAGTTGTCAAAGTGCTTTTGCAGAAATTGTCTCACTTATTTGCTAAAGAGCTCTGTGAAGTAGAGTTTTCAAATTCTCATTTTCTAGAAAAGGAGACTTTGCAAAAGAAAGAGTAAATAAAAAAAAGAAATATTTATTAATAGATCAAAAGCCCTGAGCAAACCCCCCATCCTCCTTGGAGGTTTACAAAAGGACAGCACACCCACAAGGTGTGGCCCTTGCTCAGTGAGCTACTTGGCATTTGCCCAACCCCACACTGCACACAAAATGGCACTTAGAAGAATTCTTTGGAGGAAAATCATTTTACTGTTGGTAAGATGTCAGGCCATCTCTTGGACAGAAAAGATGGTAATGAATTCTAGGACTGCAAGAGTAAAGACACCAGGACAGGCAGGACTTATCAAAAAGCAGTGATGTTTACTTAAGTGTGAGAAGATGGACAGAGCAACAAGAAGGACTCAAAGGTTTGGTATGGAGGCTGTAGAGACAGCTAGATCCAAGCTCAAGAAAAAGGAAATGTGCTTATTCATGCTTTCACTAACAGTGTCCAGCTCGCAAAATGGTTCCAGATTTCTGGCAGCTTTTCTTAGTTTCAGTCCTAAATCCAAAGCAGAAATTGCCCTAGATTCCTGTTTCTCAAAATTCCCACTTTCTGTTGCACCACGATAGTCCTTACTGATGCTCTTATGTATGTTACCTGATTTTTTTGTGAGTGGGACTGGGGTTCAAGCTCATGATCTTGCGCTTGCCAGGCAGGCACTTGTGCCACGGAGCTATCTCCCCAGCCCCTCCTATTGGAGATTCACTGTTTGGAAATCCATGGTATGCAAGGTGAAGAAGGTGTGACAAGAAGGAGCAGTGACATTACAAGTAGGAAGCTGGACAGACAACAGACAACAGCATGCTCATGGATAACAAACTATTTTACGTCTACTTGTGCAATATCCAATAAAAGCAAGTTAAGCCTGAGTAGGAAGTAAAAGAAGCTATGTAGGGTGGGGCCATAGATTTTAATTAAACTTACAACACATTAGATATCCAAAAACTATTTGTTGAATGCATGCTTGCTTGAATGATTTAAAAGAGCACATTCCTATGACATAGTGTCTTTCTCAAAAGGGTTTTGGATCAAAACATCATTATAATATTCACATCTTGTAGAATTATTCAGAAATGATGGGTGGAGTTCTAACCTTCTCCAAAGACACTGACCTTTGGGCTCCCTGAGTCTCATCAGTGGAGAACAGAGGAGAAATAGAAAGAAAAGAGTGTTCAAGACATAATGTTTTTCTAACTGCTCAAAAATGGAGTGATGATGAATGCAGGGGAAAGGAGTCTCTGCCTTGGCTAAATTCTCCTCCCACCCATGAATGTTCACAGGAAGCAGTCACAGAGGACATGGAACTGTAGGGAGCAGGGCCCCTAGAACAGCTTCAGCTTCATCCTGCTCAACAGGCTTCTGTAAAGCAGAGTCCATGCAGACAATTGAAGTATAACTATTTTGTGTCTTTCTAACCCCAAAATGCTTTACTGTGTGTCATATCAAGCCAGTGTGCCAATGACATGTAGGACACCTGTATAGTGAATGCAAATTAGTTTGTTTCTGGTCTAAAATAGTGAAGTCTTTCAGATGAAGAATATGCTGCACCATGGATGATGCTGTTAATCAAAGTCTTTAGCAGAGGATATCCCTGCAGAACCCTTCCTGGCTAGCGCTGTGGCCACTGCATACTTTTCTCTGACTATTCCACTTGCCTTTCATCTCTATATGAACCACGACACAGTTATCTGACCTTTGCACCAGTCCTAAAGAAACTACCTCTTTGTATATGAGTCCATCTTTAGTCATTGGAACACAAGAACAAAGAGCCTACTGGAACCAAACAAAGAGAGACCCAACCAAATAAGAGAACTAAAGGCCAATTTCTGTAATGAACATAGAAGCAAAAATTCTCGGTGAAATGCTAGGAAACAGAACGCAGTAAATGATCATGAAGATTGCACATCGTGACCAAGTGGAATTCATCTCTGGAAAGTAGGGATGGTTCAATACATGCAAATTCATAAATGGAATAAACCACATCAACAGAGCCAAAGACAAAAATCACATGATCTTTCCAATAGAAGAAGAAAAACTTTTAACAAAATCCAACACTCATTCATGTTAAAAACCTACAGAAAACTGGAATAGATGTACTTTGCCTCAACCTGATAAAAAATATCTATGACAAACCAATAGCGAACATTATGCAAAATGAACAAGAACTGAAAGCCTTCACATTAAAATGAAGAACAAATGTTAAACTCAAGTACCAATGTTATAGAGTAATAGTATCACTAAGCTTCTCTTCTGAAGCGTTAAGAACATAAGTTCATGGATCAAAAATTAGACAAAAAGAAGGGCTACAAGGGTTGCCAATATTTAAACCCCAGCCCTTCAAGGTCAGTGAGGACTCAGAACATAAGAGAACCCATGCTATAACACCCTATAACTCAGTGGTGTCCCAAATTTTCTGTTCAAGGAGATTATGGGACACAGAGGAAAGGGACTGATGATGTATAGTGTGCCTAAGGAGTGTCACCTAGAGAGAAAACATTCTCAGGCTTTCACAGAGAGCAAATCGGTCAAGCAGTGGCTGTGACTCATCCAGATGGCTAACACTGACAACAGTTCTACAAAGGACTGTACATGGTTTCAAGGCAAATCCTGAGGGGATTTGACTGACCTTGGGAGATACAAAAGTTACATGTTCTGTTATACAGGTCTTGCTTTAACTTGCCCTTAACCACCCAGCAGAAAAATTTAACCACGAAGCATAAAACGTAAAGCTAGATTAGTATGTTGAGATGTAAAAGGTTTAATTCAGCAGTTTCTGACATTGCCAGTTCTGTCAATAACCCATTGAAATTATGGAATATTGGACTACGTATATAACTACTTTCTCTTAGTTCAGTGAGAAGAAATTTTTATGCCAATAGTGACTAGAAAAATTATCATGTCTGCATCCTATGCTCTGAATAACTACTACGAGGAAAACAATATGCATTTTATCAATTATTGGGAATGTAGTACTAACATGTTTTGAAACTATCGCATTGTTATTTCTTATTAAGAGTAATTTAAAAAAAGAAATATAAATTAAAGGAAAGAAAATAAATAATTTTGGTTAAAATAAATAAAATGAGGAACAAGATAAGGTTGGCTATTGTTGCAATTCCTATTCAATATAGTTCTGGAAACCTCAGCCAGAGCAATTAGGTAACAGAGAAAAATAAAAGGAATGAGGCTTGGAAAGGAAGAAGTGAAATCATTGTTATCTACAGGCGACTTTGCTACATAAAAGACCCCAAAAAGTCCACTAAGAGACTTGTAGATTTAATAACCAAATTCAGTAATATAGTGGAATACAAAGCCAGCACTCAAAAATCAATAGCATTTTTATACACAAATGATGAGTGGAATAAGAAAGAAATGTGGAAAAAACATGCCTTTCAAAATAACATCTGAAAAAAAATGAAATAGTTAGGAATCATTCTAACAAAGGAAATTAAAAGATTTACACAGTGAAATTATAGGTTTTTTAAAAAGAGACCAAAGATGATTTCAGAAAATGGAAACATATTCTTTGCTCCTGGATAGGAAGAACCAACATTGTGAAAATGGCCATACTCCAAAAAATTTTTATACAGATTCAGTACAATCCTGATTAAAATCCCATTAGTATACCTTACAGATCTAGAGAAAGCATTCCTAAAATTCATCTGTAACCAGAAGAGACCTAGAATAGCAAAATCAATCCTGGGAAACAATGGCAAGACAAGAGGCATCAAAATCCCTGTCTTGAAATTATACCACATAGCTACTGTGATAAAATCAGCATGATGCTGGCATAAAAGCAGACCTGAGGATCAGTGGAACAGATTAAAAGATGTAGACACAACTACAAGTACACTCAGCCACCCTGTCTTTGACAAAGAGGTATATTATTCTCCTTGGAAGAAAGATAGCCTCTTTAAAAACTGTGCTAGAAAAACTGGCTTTTCAAAAGTCAAAGGCTAAAATTAGACTCATGTCTATCACCATGCACTAAACTAAAGAAAAATGGATCATAAATTTAAATATTTAAACATAAAAACTAAATCTTCTGGAAGAGAAAGTAGGTAGAAATGTTGAAGACCTAGGGGTAGGCACAGAGTTCATGAACAAAAACAAAACTGCACAGATATACATGAAATAATCAACAACTAGGATCTCATCTTTTTGATTTTCATGTAATCCTAGAGTTCCTATGGTTTCTTTTGTCATTTATTTCCAATTTCATTGTACAGTGGTCAGACAATATGCATGAGATAATTTCTGTTCCCTTGTATATACTTAAGAATGACCTGCCGGGCATGGTGGCGCACGCCTGTAATCCCAGCACTCGGGAGGCTGAGGCAGGAGGATTGGTGCGAGTTTGAGACCAGCCTGGGCTACAAAAGTGAGCTCAAGGCCAGCCTCAACTGCATAGCAAGACCCTGTCTCAAAAAGACAAAAAAAAAAAAAAAAAAGAATGACCTGTGGACTAATATGTGGTCTATTTTAGAAAATGTCCTATATGCAGTTGAAAATAGTGTATATTCTGAAGTGGTTTGGTGGAACACTCTGTGTATGTCCACTAAGTCTAGTTGTTCCAAATTCTGTTTCAGTTCTGCTACTTATTTGCTAATTTTTTGTCTGGTGACCTATCTTTTTCAGATAGGGGAGTTTTAAGGTCTCCTGCTAAGATTGTGGTATTGGATATTAGATTTTCCATGTCCATTAAGGTGTGTCTTATGTAACTTGCAGCTCTGTGTTGGGTGCATACATATTTATGAGTGTTACCTCTGCATCTTGAATTTTTCCCCTAACCAATATGTAGTGGCCTTCTTTATTTTGTTTGATCAATCTTGGTTCAAAGTTTACACTGTCTGCAAACAGGATTGCTAACCCTGTTTTTCTGTTTGTTTGTTTGTTTGTTTGTTTGTTTTGAGGTGCTGGAGCATGTAGTATTGTTTTCCATCCTTTAACTTTTAGTCTATGAGTTTCTTTATGAGTTAAATGTGTTTCTTATATATAGCATATTGTTGGATTTTGTTTCCTTATCCACTCTGCCAGTCTACTTCTTTTAATTGGAGAACTGAGTCCATTTACATTGATGGTTATAATTGAAATGTATTAACCTATGATTGACAT
>PVJA010033541.1:0-23247 GCA_004027025.1 Myocastor coypus | reverse complement strand
TTTGTGTGTGTGTGTGTGTGTGTGTGTGTGTGTGTGTGTGTGTGTGTGTGTGTGTGTGTGTGTGTCTGTGGCAGGGCCAGGGTTCAAACTCACGACCTTGCACTTGCCAGACAGGCACTCATGCCACAGAGCTATCTCTCCAGCCCCAATTTTATGAACTTTAATGAGAAAGAAATAGCAAATAGGCAGTTTCAAAACAGGTTAGTAGGACAGTTACAATAATTAATACATTGCACATTGCTGTTGTTCCGAGTACAAGATACAGACATGATATCTTTCTAAACACTAATAGTAAAAATCTTTCTTTTCCTTGAACTAAAAGAAAGTATATATATATATATATATATATATATATATATATATATATGGTCCAGTATTCCATAATACTAGTGGTTGATCAGCAGAACTGGCAATTGGCAACGTTGTTGACTTTAGCCTTTTATAGCTCAGCATATTAATATGGCTTTATTTTTATACTTTATGGTTAGACTTTTTTCTGCTGGATCGTTAAGACCGAGATAAAGCATAAAATGTAACTGTTGTATCTGACAAGGTCAGTCAAATTCCCTCAGTATTTACCCTGACATTTTGTAGATCTTTTGTCAGTGTCAGTCATCAGAATGAGTCATTGCATTGCTTGACCAATTTGCTCTCTGTTAATGCCTGAGAGAATGTTCTCTCTCTAGGTGACTCTCCTTAGGCACACTATGTACATGAAATGGTTAATACAATGGTCCTAAGAATCTCCATCAGGTTTTTATTTTTTTTTTTTTTTTAAATTTTTGAGACAGGGTCTCACTGTGCAGTTCAGGCTGGCCTTGAGCTCACTTTTGTAGCCCAGGCTGGTCTCGAACTCACAACGATCCTCCTGCCTCAGCCTCCCAAGTGCTGGGATTACAGGCGTGAGCCACCACGCCCGGCCTCCATCAGGTTTTTAAAACTAGCAGTTCATTGGTAGAATTCTCACCCTGATATGCTGATATGCTGATATATGTGAACTAAGCAACTACATTGAGGATATCAATGTATAACACTAAAACCATCCTTGGAATACCTATCATTTTGCTCTTTTGAGTGTGTACTGCTTGTAATGTCATATCAATTATTCCTATTTCTCTGCTCAAGTAAATGTTTGTTTTTTTAAAAAGGCAATAAAAGAGAATGAGAGATATGAAAAACATGCCACAGGATAGTCCTGCTGTAGTGTATATGGTTAGATTTCTAAATTTCTTTGTAAAAATGTGTAATTGTTTTTTCACATTCCATAAGGATTTATTAGAATATCAACGATTAATGGAAAATACTGGTTTCCTGTAAAGCAGTTTGGATAGCATTAAATATGTCTTTCCACATAAAGTTGACCTGTGTGCTGACATCATCTTGCATCATTTTACACTTAGGGTCCTCTGTGCTATCACTTATATAATATGAGCTATAGTTTTCTGCTCTGTGCTCCAAACAAAATGAATATCCTTAAAGAAGACCTGAAAGCTCTATGTTTTAAGCTCAGTTTGTCCTCCTGGGCAAAGCCATAAGCATAATGTCTGGTCCAGTGCAGGTTAATGGCTTGGCTTTAGGTTTGACATTAGCATGGCTGTATAGGCAGTTGCCTCTTGTCATCTTGGTTTCCACAATATAAACTGTGTGCCTCTAGGGAACCCTTAGGGATTACTGGATGCAGTATTCCTAGCACATGGTGCATAGTGAAAAGTCTCCAACCTAAAATCCTCATTCTTATGACATAAAAGAAGGAGATTCCCAATTTCTCAGCTATGTTTTCATGGACTGTAACCTTAGCTGGTGATAAAAAGAAACTTCCAGCTTAGTCCTCTGAAGGAAATGTTACAACCATGAACTAAAGTGGAGAAGGAGAATATTTTGGTTTTCTAGCTTCTAGCAGTGGCCTTTGGATCGTTCTGGTTCAAATCCTTAATTTGACCATAACTCTTGGCCATATACTTGACGCAAAGTGTTTTAATGCTGAGCTGAGGGGCAGAGGAGCAGCGGGACCAAGTAGCTTCCGGCTTCTTGTACTAGACTCACTGTTCTTTCAACATGCTTAGTAGAAATGAATTTTTTTTTATTTTCTGTATGTGATGGATTAATTAATGGACAACTTAAGTGAGAATGCCCCTCTAAACTGAATCAGTATTGTTCTGGGCATGGAAGACCCACCAGGAGATTGTTGCTGAAATGACTGAAAAGTAGGAAATGGAAGGAAGATTGCATTCTTCTGATTTTCTCTTAAGAAGCTTCTTTTCAGAAGATATGCTTCAAAGGAGATCTGGCTCCTTAAGGAGAGATTTAATCCTTTTTCTTAACTTTTAATAACAAATAACATTGAAGCAGATTCAAAACACGTTAGTAGTGCATCCTCAATAATTAATGCAATACGTATTGTTGTCCTCGTAGTAGTTTTTCAGAGTACAGGATGCAGACATGGTAATTTTTCTAATGTAATTATTGATACAAAAATCTCTTCTCCTTGAACTCAAGAAAATTGTATACATAGTCCAGTGTTCCACAATCATAGTAATCCTTCTCTTGACATTGGACATCATCACCTGGCTTCCAGGGTAGATCTCAGCCTTCTTACACAAATCTTTCCCCACTTCTAGCATAGGCTTTCTAGCTTCTAGCAGTGGCCCTTGGGTCTTTTTGGTACAAGTCCTTGATTTGGACTTGAGTGAAACACTGCCATGAGCTCAAGGCGTTTGCCTGTACTCCTGAAGGATATTGTTAGGGGATCCAGCACCCAGCTTGATTCTTCAGATTTCTCGTGCATAGATAGACGTCCTACACTGTTCTGCATTTGACTTTTTGGGTGAATATTAAACAATATTTCCATCCTGTATCAAATCTATTCCCTTGCAAGCTACTGGCTAAAACTGTATTGAGAATAATTTTTAGACACTTTAAAAACTGTATTTTTGTGATTTTAGCATGATCTTTTATTTTTTACAATAGTTAATACATTATATAATGCTGTTTCCTCATAGTTGTCCAGAGTACATTAGTACAGATCCTTCTTTTCATTACACAAAGAGAAAGTAGCTGTAGATTTAGTCCAATAATCCATAACAATAGTGGATTATGAGCTCATCTGACATCAGAGACTATTGATTTGAGCCTTTTACAACTCAGCATACTAATATGGCTTTCCTTTTTATACCTCATGGTTTGACTTTTCTGCTGGATGGATAAGACCAAGATAAAGAGAGACATATGTTACAAAAATATGTAGCTTTTGTGTCTGACAAGGTCAGTCAGGTCCCTTCAGGGTTTATCCTGAAACCATGTACTGAAGTTTGCCAAATTTTCATCAGTGCCAACCGTCTGGATGAATCGTTGCCATTGCTTGACCACTTTGGTCTCTGTGAAAGCCTAAGAGAATATTTTCTCCCTAGGTGCCTCTCCTTAGGCACACTATACATCATCAATTCCTTTCCTCTGTGGCCCCAAAATCTCCTTAAACAGAAAATTTGTGACACCACTGAATTATAGGATGTTACAGTACAGGTTCTTCTGTGTCCTGAGTCCTCACTGATCTTGACGGGCTAGGGCCAAAATATTGGCTATATTTATGGTAAAGGATGTCTATGGAGTTCTTGCCACCATTAAAGAATAATCTCCTATCAAATTTTTGCTAGCTCTCCAGCTTAAGTTATTTGGAACAAGTTTTTATCCCATATAATTTCCAGTGATTCTGCTTCGCTACTCAAAATTTAATTGCTACAGTGTAAGTGGAAATTAATTCCCCAAATTCCCGATATCAGAGGAAAGTCTCTCAGGAAAGCATATACATGGAACATCTATGATGATTCTTGATCACAATATGGAAAACTCAGTGTACTTATTCTACTTCAGAAAGAAACATAGCCTTCTCTTTATCTCCAGGGCTCTATGCTTCCTTGAACATTTTATCAACTTAGAGTTAAACTTATCACTGAATTTCTCTTTCCTGCGTGACAAAGACTTGAAAGACTTTTCTTCCTCCTCCCCATATCAACTTTCCTTTCCAAGGACTCACTTGGCAACATAATGGAATGTGCCTTTGTATGTGGGTTGCCTCACTCTGAAAACAATAGTTTGCTTGTGAATGTGTGGGGAATCTCCACAATTTGCTTGATGTGTTATTCTTTCCCTGCCCCTGCCCTCTGTCCTTTCTGTCTCTGTCTCTGTCTCTGTCGCTCTGTGTCTCTGTCTCTGTCTATGTCTCTCTCTCTGTCTCTCTCTGTCTCTGTCTCTGTCTGTCTCTGTCTCTCTGTCTCTGTCTCTCTCTCTCTCTCTCTCTCTCTCTCTCTCTCTCTCTCTCTCTCTCTCTCTCCTTGTTTGGTTTATGCCAGATCTAAAGAGCCTACAGCATCACAAGAAACTGCAACATAATTTGGACAAAATTGCCGGGCGTGGTGGCTCACACATGTAATCCCAGCACTCGGGAGGCTGAGGCAGGAGGATTGGTGCGAGTTCGAGACCAGCCTGGGCTACAAAAGTGAGCTCAAGGCCAGCCTCAACTGCATAGCGAGACCCTGTCTCAAAAAGACAAAATAATAATAATAATAATAATAATAATAATAATAATAATAATAATTTGGACAAAATGCTGATCCAGTCTGTCACTGTGGTGAGGAGAGTCACACGTGTTCTTCCCATCATGTTTAAGAGACCTTGTTCTAGGAATTACACTGCCTCTTTTCCTTTCTCTTCTATTAATCTTAATCTGCTACATATCTTTCTCAGCACCTAAACACACTCATTTTTTTCCAGAAAAATAGTCATGCCCCGCCAAATAGGATTTAAAGCCACCACTTTCTTTCCTTCCGGTTCTTCACCACTCTGTCTTTGATGAGTAGCCTGAACTTCCTGCCTTTAGCCTCCTGACTCTCTCCCAATCCTGGCACACTAATAAAACTAGTATTAACTTAGAGATAAAACTGCTTAGCGTCTTCTTGTGAGAATTGCTGCGCACAGCGTTCTTTCTCAGCTTCAGGGTCTTACCCTCAGTGTGTCTTCCTCCTTGATTTAACACCCCTCTCCTTCCTCTCTCATTTTCAGTGGCTGCATATTGAAACTCATTCTTTGACTTCTCCCTGTTTACAGGTATTACCTGAGGCTGTGTATAAATAATTTTCTCCTTTCTCAACTGTATTTTTGAAGGCAACATCATCCATTCTAATAGTTTCATTCTATCATCTTCATAAAACAAAATCAAAATCTTCATGTTTAACGTGAACTTACTCAGTAACACGTACTTTACATAAATTGCGTCTAATTCCCAAGAACTTTCAAGCCCCATTTTATATTTGAGATATTTAAAGTCTAGAGATATTAAGAGACTTTCAAAAGGTGTCACACCCAGCAACTGAAAGTCCCCTGCATTGGAGCCCATGTCGTCTGATCACCATGTAGGTCTCCATTATGCCCCACCTCCAACAAGGCTGTCCCCCACCCAACTTTCTTGTGTGTTCCTTTTTTCTAAGATTTACATTTTCCTTATGTTAAAGTTATTTGCACCCATTTCTAACCGCACTCTGCATTGTGTCATCAATTCTGAGTAAAATAAGCTATTTTTATTGATTTCCTATCTCCTTTATTGCTAACCTAGAATAGAACAAAACAGGCAGCCAGCAGAGAAAGAGGTGCCAAACTGAACACAGGAGAAAACATATGTAAAGTTAGGCAGTTCTAGCATGGCTGAAATTTCTGTTTATTTCCACTTGTGAAAAGGATTCAGGAAATAAGCCCCATAGTGTCTCTAAGCCCCAAAATACTAGACACTCTAGGGGAGGTGGCTCAGTATCTTCTTATTGTCAAGGATGTAAATGGAAATTAGAAGATATTAAACAGTACAAGAAGCTATCAAAGAGTACGATGTGCCTCATTCATAGATTTATAGAAAAATTTCCACATTTTCCTACCCTATTTTTTTATTTTAAAGAGAAGAAAAAGGCATAAAACAACAATAGAGAATTTCAAAACAAGACAATAGGAAACTAACGATGGTTATTATATTGCATAGTCATTTTAAAGGTAGTTGTTCAGATGACCACACACAGGCATACAAAAGTAATCAAACAATATGAGCATCAACAGTTCTATTCAATGAACTATCAAAACTAAGTAGCATAATTATCTTAGCTATTTCGTGTGTATATATTTTATTTTCCCTTCCTTCTTTTCTCCTTTCCCCCATCATAGCTGTTCTTTCCTTTTGAGCAGTTTCTTTCCCTTTCATAATATCTATTATACATTAAGGTGGCTGAGTGTGTTTGTAGTTGTTTCTACATCTTCTAACCTCTTCCACTGATTCTCAGGTCTTCTTTTATGCAGGTAAAATGCTGATTTTATGACACTAGCTTTGTAGTATAATTTCAAGTCAGAGATTGTGATGTCTCCTGTCTTACTTTTCTTCCCCCAGATTGCTTTTGCAATTCTAGGTCTCTTCTGGTTCCACATGAAATTGTTTTCTCTAGATCTGTAATGTATGTCAGTGGCATTTGGACTGGGATTGTGCTGCATCTGTATCACACATATTATACAGAATGTTTTGGAGAGACATACAAGAAACTAAAAAGGAAGCTTCTCCCAATAGAAAGGATTTGTGTAGCTGTAGACAAGGGAAGGAGTTCCAATTGTTGACATACAAAAGAAGCAATAAAGTAATCCTTAAATGCAGAAAATATTAAATTAAAATAAAACAAAAGATATATAATATGGAACATGGAGACGGATCTATTCCAACTGGGGGGGGATAAAGAGATGGAAGAAGGAAAGATGAAAGGGGGTATGAAAAATAATAAAAAGTGTTATGTACACATATCAACCATTTGCCATGAATGTAAACATTATGCTCTGCAACTATGCACTAAAACGTTTTTTTTTTTGACTTTCAAAAAAAAATCTGTGTAACAATTTCAGGACTATGAACATTTGCACAATGTTGGCTCTTCCTATCCTTGAGCAAGAGGTATCTTTCGATTTTATGATCTCCTCTTCAGTCTTTTGTTTCAGAGTACCATAATTTTCAATGTATCGATTTATACTCCCTTTCTTAGATGGTTTCCTAGGTACTTAATTTTTTGGATGCTATTTGTTTACTAGTTCTGGGGCTACTTTGGTTCAGTTTTCAGCACTGTCTATGTAGAGTATCATGTCACCTTCAAATAATGATGATTTAATTACTTTCCTTCCTACACTTGCTTATTCTTATGTCTCTATCTCTCTGTCTCTTCATCTCTCTCTGTCTCTTTGTCTCTTTCTGTCTCTGTCTCTTGGTCTCTCTCTCTCTTGGTCTCTCTCTGTCTCTGTCTGTCTGTCTCTTTGGTCTCTCTCTTTGGTCTCTCTCTTGGTCTGTCTGTCTGTCTGTCTGTCTCTCTCTCCCTCTCTATCTATCTATCTCATATAATTGCGCTGGCTAATTTTCTAGAGCTATGTTGAATTTCAGTGGTTGTAATGGATATCCTTGTCTTGTTCCTGATTTTAGTGGAAAGCTTTCAGTAATTGTCCATTTAGTGCATTGTTTGCTACTGGTTTGTTATAGGTTGTTTTATTAGGTTGATGTAAAGACTATCTGTTACAATTTTCTGTAAGATTTTTAATCATGAATAAGTGTTGGACTTTATCAAAAGTTTTTTCTGCATGTATGCAGATATCATGGCTTTTGTCTTTTGCTCTATTGAGATGACATAATTATTAATTTGTGTACAGTGAGCCATTCCTGCATTCCTAGAATGAAACTCACTTGGTCATGTTGTATAATCTTCTTGATGATTTGCTGCATAATATATAGCACTGTCCTCTCACTTTGGTGTACAGCTTTGGTGCAGTTATGCCATTAGCACCTACAGAAATTCGGGTCTGTATCTACCAAGTTTGATCTTGTCCAACTGTGCTTGGCTGGGTCTGCCTGCTGTGCTCAGCGTCTTCCTGTTGCGGGCCATAAAAGTGAACCCACTGTACTCCTCTGGCAAGATCTTCAGCTGCTGGATTAACCAGGAGGGTCTGAACTCCAGCCCCTCTGCAGGGAATTTTGCTGCTGGGATCCATAAGAGGTGCCAGGTCTAGAGTCTGCATGGAGAAGTCTTGGTCATAGCACACAAGCAAAGGTTCCTACTCACATGCTGGTCCTGGGTTCTGGTTCTGCTGCATAATGTTTGCTAGTATTTTACTAAGGATTTTTGCATCTGTGTTTATTAGGGAGATTGGCCTATAGTTCTCTGTCTTGGATTTTGGTACCATGGTAAGACTTGTCTCCAGGACTGAGATATGGAGAATTGTTTTCCTTTTCATCACATTAAGTAGTTTGAGGAGCACTGGCATTAGATCTACTCTAAAATTCTTATAGAAATCAGCCATGACAAATAAATATGTGAGAAAAATGTTCAACATCAAGGGACGTTAAAGAAATACAAATTAAAACAACACTGAAATTCCATCTCCCTCCAAAAGAGTGGCTGTCAGAAAGCAGTGAGCCTATAACAAATGCTAGAGAGGTTGTGGCAAAAAAAAAAAAGAACAACTGTACGTTGTTGGTGGAAGTGCAGACTGATACAACCACTGTAGAAATCAATGTGGAGATTATGGAAACAGCTAGTACTGGAGGTCCATTTCAAGCCAGCTATTTTTGCAGAAGAATTGAAACATCATACCACCGAGATACATGTGTGCCCTGATTGATAGCACTGTAATTTTTCATAGATAAATCTCAGAAGCAAGCCAAATGCCCATCAACTGACAATGGATTTAAAAATGTGGTACTTTTACACAATGGAGTATTATTCTGCTATAATAAAGCTACATTTGAAACTTTTATCAGTAATGGATGCTACTAGAAACCACACTCTTAAATGAAATAAATCAGACTCCCATGTGCAAGCATCATATTGTCTCCTCCTCAGCATAAGAAACTAAGCGACTAAATAAAATATTTTTTATTTATTTTTATTACATTCGTAAGAAATAACAATGTGACAGTTTCACAACACATTAGTAGTACAGTCCCAATAATTGGTACAATGAAAATTGTTGTTCCCATAGTTGTTATTTAGAGCACAGGATGCAGACATCATAACTTTTGTAATCATTATTGATATAAAGATTTCTTCTCATTGAACTAAGAGAAAGTAGTTGTATGCATATTTCAATATTCTATAATTGTAGTGCATTACTGGCAGAACTGGCATTGTCAAAAGTTGTTGATATAAGCTTTTCACAGCTCAACATACTTATCTGGCTTTATATTTTATGCTTCATGTTTAAACTCTTTTGCTAGGTGGTTAAGGACAAATTAACACAAGACCTGTATAACAGAACATGTAACATTTTTATCTCCCAAGGTCAGTCAAATCCCTCAGGATTAACCTCAAAACCATGTACAGTGCTTTGTAGACCTGTTCTCAGTGTCAGCCATCTGAATGAGCCATGGCCATTGTTTGACCAGTTTGCTCTCTATGAAAGTCTGAGAGAACATTTCTCTCTAGATGACTCTCCTTAGGCACACTATACATTATCAATCCATTTCCTCTGTTGCCCCCAAATCTCCTTAAACACAAACTTAGGGACACCACCAAGTTACAGGACTTACAGCACAGTTTCTCTTATGTCCAGAATCCTCACTGACCTTGAAGGTCTAGGGCCAAAATATTGGCTATCCTTGTAGCCCTTCTTTTTCTCTAATTTTTGTTCTAAAAACTTACATTCTTAACTCTCCAAAAGAAAAGCTTAGTGATACTGTTACTCTATAACAGGTACTTGAGTTTAACATCACTGTCTTACTGAATATCAAACATCTTTGACTTAAGTTGGAATCAGTATATTACATAAATCATTGATATTCTAATAAATCTCTATAGAATGTGATAAAAGCAGTTATACATTTTTACACAGAAATTTAGAAATCTAAGCATATATAACATATATAAAATTGTAGTCAGTCAACCCTAAGGCATTTTTCCTGTCTCTTACTCTCTTCTAATACTTTTTTGTTTTCTTGTAAAATAACCAATTACTTGAGAGAGAGAGTATAGCAATAACTGAAATACATTAGAAATAGGACACATCTAAAAGATCAGAATGACAGGCATTGGAAGCATAATTTTAGTGTTATGCCTTGCTATCTCAGTGTGAAAAGCCTGTTGGACGTTCTTAGGACCATTGTCTTATGCACCCTGTGTATATCAGTGCATAGTTTTGCTCCTGCCATGTTCCCTAACTTTTCTGCTTGGTGACTTTGTTGTTTAACCCTTAAGTTACTGAATAAATAAAATATTAAAGGTACAATACTGTGAAAAGATAATGATCCTGTTAAGGAGTATATACTCATATACTTTATAATGAGTATATTTAATAAAATATACTTTAATAAAATTTGAATCATTTCTAATTTTTTGTTTTATATTACTATTCCATACTCTCTTGAAAAAATATAACTAGTTCAAGTTTTAGTTTTTGACTTATTGAGATCCTCTTTTCCAGCACCATTTGTTAAAGAGGCTATCTTTCTTCCAGTAAACATGCTTGGCCCATTTGTCAAAGATAGGTGGTCGAGTGAGTTTTCAGTTGCTTCTGCATCTTCTAATCTATTTCCTTAATCCTCAGGTCTATTTTTGCTGCTATCATGCTGATTTTATCACATTAGCCTTGTAGTATAATTTTAGGTCAGGAATTGTAATGTCTCCTGCATTATCATTGTTGCCCAGGACTGTCTTTGCTATTTTAAGTATTTACTGGTTCCAAATAAATTTTAGGAATGATTTCTCTAGGTTTTTGAGGTATGTTGGTGGCATTTTAATAGCTTTGCATTAAATCTGTATAATTTTTGGAGTATGGACAACTTCACAATGTTGGTTCATCCTATCCAGGAGCAGGGAATATCTTTCCATTTTCTGAAATCCTCTAAACTTTGGTTCAGAACACTACTTCTTTGCTAATTTTTGTCGCCTTGAACTATTGTTGAAGGGTAAGGGGGTGATAAGGTCTCCTGATAAAACTGTCATATTGTATATTAGATTTTTCATGTCCATTAAGATTTGTCTTATATAGCTGTGTTGCATGCATACATATTTATGAGTTTCCTCTTCCTCCTGAAATTTTCCCTCAACTACTATGTAGTGGCCTTTTTTATTTTGTTTGATCAATCTTGGTTTGAAATTGAAGCTGTCTGTGAACAGGATTGCTACCCCTGCTTTTTTTGAAGTGTTGGCACATGTAATATTTTTTTTCCATCCTTTGACTTTTAGCCTATGAATTTCTTTGAGTTAACCATGTTTCTTGTATACAGCATGTTGTTGTGTTTTGCTTCTTAATCTACTATGCCATTCTATTTCTTTTAATTGGTTAATTAAGTCCATTTACATTGATGGTTATAATTGAGATGCATTAACTTATGGTCGACATGTCATTTACTTGCTCTTGTTTCCTCCTTTTTATTCTGTCTTTAATTGTTTTCCCTGTTTTATGGGTTCTTTCCATTCTCATTTGTGAAGTTCTGGTCATTTGGTCCCTGTCTAGAATATCTCTCAGTAGTTTGTGTAGACTTCGCTTTGTCATCATGAAATTCCTTTCTTTTCTTTTCTTTTCTTTTCTGGCCAACTCATCCTGCCCTGGTGGTGGGGCTGGTGCAGCATGTGGTGCGGGGAATTGAACCATGGTCCCTGTGGTTGCCTAAGCTTTCTTAAGCCAGTGCTTTAGACCACTGAGCCATCTCACTGGCCCTTTTCATGAAATTCTTTAGTTGTTCTTTGTCAAGGAAATATTTCATTTCTCCATCAAACTTGACAATTTTGCAGGGTATAGCAATCTGAGCTGGAATTTGTTTTCATGGAGAACTTGAACTACTCTGCTGCATGCTCTTCTTGATTCCTGGCTTGTGAAGATAAATCCGCCATTATTCTAATTGGTTTAACTTCAAATATGATCTGTATCTTTTCTCTAGAAGCTTTTAGTCTGTTGTGCTGCTGGATTTTTGGGACCTTGACTATTATAAGTCTGGGTGTGATTTTAATTAGGTTGATGTTATTTGGAATTCTGTATGCCTCAGTTACTAACTGTCAAATTGTTTCCCAATTTTGGGGAAGTTTTCTGCTATTATTTCTGCCTATATTCTTTTTATATCATTTGCATTGACTCTTTTCTTGTCATGCATATTAGTCTCACATTGTCCATCTTTGCATCACCTTGCAGATGCTGAATTATTTTTTCCTGCACCTCAGTTGTTTTCAAGAGATTCTTCTTAGCTTTTTGATAGCTGTGATGTTGTCTTCAAGATTTGAAACTCTAGCCGGGCGTGGTGGCTCATGCCTGTAATCCCAGCACTTGGGAGGCTGAGGCAGGAGGATTGGTGCGAATTCGAGACCAGCCTGGGCTACAAAAGTGAGATCAAGGCCAGCCTCAACTGCATAGCAAGACCCTGTCTCAAAAAAAATGACAAAAAAAAAGATTTGAAGCTCTATCTTTACTTTTATTGAAATGGTTTTCCCAGCTTGTGACTGAGATTTCATTTTCCCATAGATCTCTCTGAAAATACTTACTGCAATCTATTTCTTTCCTATATTCCTCATTCAAGGATTCCATAGTTTTTTTATTCTCCTCTATTTTTATCAGTGTCTCCTTTATAAGCACTTGTTAATTCTTTCATTATAGTTATCTTTTCTTTTGTACTTCAAATATGATTTCTGATCAGATTTCCTCTATAATTTTCTGTTGTTTTGTCTTCACTTCAAATGCTATTAATACGGAGATATCATTTTTACTTCCAAGATCATTTCTAATCTGATTTCCTCTATACATTTCTGCAGCTTTTTCTTTACTTTAGAGGCTATTAATTCAGAGATTTCAACTGTATGATTGCCACTTTCTTCTATGCTAGTGTCTCCTGCATTTGTTCGTTGTGGCCTTGGGGCTTGAAATTGCATTTTGCTCCTTCTCTTTGTCATTTTGTATAGTACTGTTCTCTGACCTTTGCTGTAGAGCTTTGGTGCTGTTATAGCCTTATCACCTACTGAAAATCTAATCCACATAGATTATATGGTTAAGGAAATTACAGTTTTGTATTTATAGAACTACAGTTAGGAACACTAAAAATGTGTAGTGATATTTAGCAGTTGACAAACTTTTGTAACTAATGAGTGTGTATTTTACACAGTAAGAGCAAACATTATGTCTGTGGAGCTAAGCAAATATTAAATTAGGAATTTGTATTTAATTTAGGTCCCCTAAGTTCTGTTGATTACTTCCCTTTGATGTACTTGGGGTCTTCCAGGTTGACTATTTCACCCACTTACCTGTTGCCCCTCTTTATATCAACAGAAAAAGAGAGAAGATATTCTCTAAGATCTAAATCTAGCAAAGTGCCTCAGCTTACTCTGTCTGCATCTACCACTCTTGAACTCATCCAGATGTACCTAGCTTGGATCTGGCTGCTGTGCTGTTTTTTCCTGCTGCAGACCATGGGACAGACTCCACACTTAAGCCCGTCTTGGTCTTTAGGGTCTAGGGGCACAGAGCAGAAGCCAGGCCTTGTCAGGGTCAGAGGGAAGGAGCTGGTCCAGTTGCAGGGTAAAGGTCTCACTCACCTGCTACCACCACTGCCAGGCTTGGTCTGGCTCTGGAGGGGAAGGCACTGGTCCAGTAATGGAGTAAAGATCTCACAGATACTCCACTGCCATGGAGCCTGGTCTGGGTCTCTGAAAACTAAATTAAAAAATTAAAACAGAAATTAGCTGTGAATCCATTAGAAATTGGGCCTTTTTTGTTGGTAAGTTTATTTTATTTTATTTTTTATTTTATCACTTGATATTGGGTTTTTCATAATATTATATCTTCTTGATTGAGCTTTGATAATTCATACATTTCTACTCTTGCTTGCCTTCTTTCCCACTGTTTGATTCTTTGCTTTGTCTACTTATTGCATTCTGATTATGATCTGAGAGTTTTGGTTATTTTTAACTCTATTGAGAATATCTTTCAGTAATCTTCTTAAGGTCGGTTCTGTGCTCATGAATTTCTTAAGTTATTCTTTCTTATGGAAATATTCTATTTTTCCATTAGTTTTGAAAGATAGCTTGTAGTTTGCGTAAATCTGTGTTGGAATTTGTTTTCTTTTAGGGATTGTACTGTTTCATTATAAGATCCTCTTGAATTGAGTATTTTTATGGAGAACATGACTATGATTCGATGTATTGTTTTTAAATTATTTCATTATTTTTTTCCTCTAACAGCTCTCATGATTCTGTTTTTAAACTGAGTTTCTAGGATCTTGATTATGTTGTGAGAGTTTATAATTATTTTAGTTATAACTGTTTTGACTTCTATATGCCTCCCTTTACTGTATGTCAGATTCTGTTCTAATTCTTAGAAAATTTTCTGCAACTACTTCTATAAATAGTCTTTTATTGTCATTCTTATTAACTAATGCTTTTGCATTGACACCTATCAGTATGACAGTGTTTTACTTTGCATCAACCTGCAGCTGTTGCATTAGTGTTTTCTAAAGAGACTACTGATTACAAATTAGAATTTGTACAGAAAAATTACAAATGACACCGAATTTCACTTGAAAAAGAAATATGAATTTCACAGTATGTGTTGTAATACGTGGTGCTGTCTTCTAACCAGTTGTTCATATCACCCCATATATGCATGTAAAATTAGAAGAAATGTATAAGAAATTAAGAAGAGAAAAAGAGCAAATAATTGAAAAAAGGGAGGCCAAAATAATTATCTGCTCCTTTCTATAGACCAGCAGAAATACACAGTACAGTTGTCCAAACATCCTACTTACATACATAGATAAATATCTCTCTCTCACTCCCTCTCTTGTCTTTCTCAGTAACTCTTTCCTTCTGAATAAATTTATTCCCTTTTCCCAGTATCTATTTTATCCTTCAGGTTACATTTTTCTCATATTAAGGCATCCATAGGATGTTTTCACATGCAGGTATGATTTATTTCACTTGGGGGTATGTTCTCTAGTTGTATCCATTTACCAACTGAACACTCAAATTTATACTGTTTTATACCTGAATACTGCTACATTGTGTAAAAATGCCACATCTTCTTTATCCATTCTTTAGTTGATGAGCAGCTGGATTTTTTCCAGGATTTAACTATGATAAATAGTGCTGCTATAAAGACGGGTGCATATATATTGCTGTGGTATGATGTTTTCAGTTCTTCTTGAAAAATACCCTGGAGGTGAATAGCTGGTTTGAATAGGATCCCCAATCCTAGCCTTTTAAGGAGTCTCCATACTGATTTCCATAGTGGTTATACAAGTCTACACTCTCCCAACAGTGGACAAGTGTTTCACTTTCTCCACAGCCCCTCTAGCATTTGTTATTGGCTGACTTTGATGTTAGCCATTCTTTCTGGGCAAATTGGAATTTCAATGTTTTAATTTGCATCTCTCAAATAACTGATGATGTTCAACATTTTTTCACATATTTACTTACCATTGTGTTTCTTCCTCTGAGAAATGTATATTCATCTTAGATGCTCATTTTTTGTTTTGGAGCTTTGAATTAGGAGGTTGATCTTTTTTTAATTCTTTACATGTTCTTGATAGACAGTGTTGATGAAAGGGACACCTGGCTATAATTTCTTCCCAGTTTGTGCAGTTTCTTTTTACTCGGTTGTAGATTTGCCTTTGAAGTGTAGAAACTTCTCGAAGAGATGAGATTCTACATGTTAATTCTTTGAAATATTTCAAAGTTTTGTTTTGTTCAGAAGCTCTCTACATACCCTTATGTCATTAAGAATTCCACCTAGATTTTGTTACAGAAGATTTTGTGTTTCTGTTTTAACATTTAAATCTTTGATCCATTCTGAATGTAGCTTTGCTCATGGTGATGGGCATGGGTCTAATTTTAGACTTCAACATGTAGAACATCAATTTTTCCAGCACCATTTATTAGAGGCTATCTTTCTTCCAGTGAGCATGGCTGACTACTTTTTCAAAGATAAAGTGGTCAACTGTGTTTGCAGTTGTGTCTGCATCTTCTGATCTGTTATATTGAACCTCAGGCCTGTCTCTATGTCAATACCATTCCTACTTTATCACAGTAGCTTTACAGTATAATTTAGGTCAGACATTGTGATACCCTCTGTCTTTCTTTTGTTTCCCAGGATTTTTTTTTTTTATGTTCTGCGTCTTTTCTGGTCCCAAGTGAATTTGAGGAAAGTTTTCTCTAGCTCTGTGAGGTATGTCAATGACATTTTGTTTTGTTTTATGTATTTAGTACAATATCTACAGGGTCTAACTACATAGATAGGACTTATAGTGATCCTTCCTGTTCTTCAGCCTCCCAAATACTACAATTACAAGCATGTGCCACCATTCTAGTCTCATCCCCATCTCAGTATGCCCTGGATGTGTAGCTGGCAAGGCAGGCCAGGGATCAAACCTTAGGTCCCGTCATCTACCTAAGCAGGCACTTTAATCTGCTGAGCTATTTGGCTGACCCACTAATGGTATTTTAATCAGGATTGCATTGAATCTGAATAACAATTTTTGAAGTATGACCATTTTCACAATGTTGTTTCTTCCTATCCAGGAGCATGTAATATTTTTCCATTTTCTCAAATCCTCTTTAATCTCTTTTCTCAGAATAGTGTACTTTTCACTGTATAAATCTTTGATGTTCTTTGTGAGATTGATTCCTAAGTATTTCAGGTGTTTTGCCTATTATTGCCATTATTTCCATAATTTCTCACTCAATACATTCATTATTCATGTAAAAAATGTTGCTAATGTTGGAGTGTTAACTTTGCATCCAACTATGTCGCTGAATTTGGTGATTAAATCCACAAGTCTCTTAGTTGAGTTTTGGGAGTCCTCTATGTAGAGTATCATCTGAGAATAGTGATCATTTAATTTCTTCTTTTCCAATCCTTATTCTTTTTATTTTTCTCTATTTTCTAGTTGCTCTGGCTAATGTTTTCAGAATTATGAATAGATGAAGAGATAGTGAATAGCCTTGTCTTGTTCCTGATTTTAAGGTGATGGTCTTCCATTTTTGCCCCTTTAGTACTATGTTAGCTGTTGGTTTCTCATAGATTTTATCATGTTGAGATATAGGCCATCTAGTTCAATTCTCTGTATTTTTTTTTTCATCATGAATGAGTGTTGGACCTTGTCAAAGGCTTTTTCTGCATATATTGAGTTCATCATGTAGTTTTTGTTCTTGTTTTTATGGATGTGGTGTATTAAATTTATGGATTCGTGTATATTGAGCCATCCTTGCATTCCTGAGATGAATCCTTCTTGGTCTTGATGTATCATCCTCTTGATGATTTCTTGTATTCTATTTGCTAGTATTTTATTAAGAATTTTGGCATCTATGTTCATTAGAGACATTGGCCTGTATTTCTCATTTTTAGTTGGATCTTTCTCTGGTTTTGGAATCAGAGTAATACTTGCCTCTAAGAATGAGTTTGTAAGAATTGCTTCCCTTTCAATTTCACTGAAATGTTTGAGAAAAGTTGGCACTAAATCTTCCTTAAATTTCTTGTACAATTCTGCTGTGAATCCATTGGTACCTGGACTTTTCTTTGTTGGTGTTTTTTTTTTTTGGGGGGGGGGACTGGGGTTTAAACTCTTGACCTTGCACTTGCCAGGCAGGCACTTGTGCCATGGAGCTATCTCCCCAGCCCCTGGTAGGTTTTTTATTACATTTTCAATTTTGTTACTCATTATTGAATTAGTCAGAGTTTGTATATCTTCTTGAATCATCTTTGGCATTTCATATGCATCTAGGAAAATGTCAATTTTCTGAGTGTTTTCCACTTTCTAAAAGTAAAGATTTTGGAGGTAGACACTGATGATCTGAATTTCTCTAGGCTCTATTAGTGATTTCATCCTTTTCATTCCTTATCACATGAATTTGAGTTTTATCTTTCCTTTTATTTATTAGTTTGACTATGGGTTTATCAATTTTATTTATCCTTTCAAAAAATAACTTCTATTCATTTATTTTTATCCAATTTAATTTCAAAATATTAGTCATAACTGCTTTCTGATGGCTTTGTAAATAGAATATTGTTCAGTTAGTGATCATGTAATTATTTGATATGTAGAAAGCAAAGAGAGAAAAAAACTAATAAGCTTGTGAACTGTAAGGATCAATATCTTGTTTAGGTGAAGATTTCATCACAATTAGCAAAACAGATGTATACAGTTCACAGCTTTAAACTTCACACATTCAGCACCAAACCGTATTCATTTATTCTTCTGGGTTTTTTTTTTTCCATCTTCAATGCATTCATTTCTTCCCTAATCTTTATACTTTTCTATCTTCATTGGGCTTTGTGCTTGACTTGCTGTCCTTTTTTCTAGGAGCTTTAAGTACAATGTAAGATCATTTATTTAGACTTGTTCTGTTTTGCTGCTATGTGAATTTATCACTATAAATTTTTCTCATAAGACAGCTTTCATTACATTCTACAGGTTTTGGTAGACTGTGTCTGCATTTTTGTTTAATTGCAATTTTTTTATAAATTGTTTTGTTTTTCATCAGCCTCATTCTCATTTTGCTTCAGTGTCAGCAGAACAGCTCAAGATCACTCAGTGGTGGCTCCTACCCACTCAGTGGCCTGCATGGGGGAGGCTGCAGACCAATCTTCTGTGGCTGGCTGAGCACTCCAGTCTTCAATAGGGAACTGCTGAATGGGCACAGAAGGTACCTCCATGCCTTCAGACTGGTCTGCAACCTTAGGCTGAGCAGCAGTGAACTCTGGAGCTAGTACAATCCATTTATCCTGAAATTCCTTCTTGGTCACAACTTTTTCAACAGCAGCCTGCTCTTCCTTTACAATCTCTTCAGAATCCTGATAGAAGTAGAGATCAAGCATGACTTCCCATGGGTGTTCATGGGAAATGGTGCCACGCATGCACAGCACTTCCCAGGCCAGCATCACTACATCAGACCCACTGAGTGAGCTCCTTTATTGTTGCATGCGATGGCAATGTCCACATAGCACAGAGAAGAATCTGTGTTGTATAGAGCAATGGTTGGCAGATTGACATAAGATGTCTCTGTGAGGGACTGGTGGTCAGCCCTGGAGTGAGTAACCACCAGAAGACGTGGCTCTCAGAAGGCTACCTGGATCTGGTTGGTGAAGGTTCCAGGAGTGAAGTGGTCAGCAACAGGAGGAGCTCCAGTGGTGGCAGCAAGCTTCAGCACAGCCCAATGGCCCGTGTTACTAAAGGATATCACACTGATATCAACAGGGTTTCCAATGGCTGCTATGGCTCAAGTTGCCAGGAGGAGCTTCTCCCAAGTCCACTTCAGATTTATGATGTAGATTCCATCACTTTTCCATCTGTAGATATACTGCTTCATTTGGAAATCCAGGTTACTGCCACCTAAGTAGGTTCCTGCAGCAAGGAACTTGAGGACATATTCCTTCATTTACGGGACATCAAGGACTCTGGATATTGTAAAGTTTCCATTTTAAGTTAAAATGGGAATCAAGAACAATGATTTATGGACCCCTGTCAGAGAAGTAGGAAAAGGAAATTACAAATATTTCTAAATTTCTCCTTCAATTTTATCCTTGACCCTGGGTTGTTTAGAAAGTTGTTATTTAATTTCCACGTGTTTCTGGGATTTTTTTTTTTTTTTGTAGTTTCTTTTGTGAATAACTTCGTTTTTTTGCACTGTGGTACAATATGCATAGGATAGTTTCAATTCCTTTGAATTTACTTAGCGTGCTCTGTGTGCTAGTATGTGATCTATTTTAGAGAATGTCCCATGTTCCAACTGCTGCATTGTCATTTTCTGGGACCTCGCTATTCTTAAGAGATCTTTCCATTCATAATCAATAGATGCAATCCTGTCTTCAGTGTCTAAACAGTATATCTTCATTTTTATTCATGTAGTTTTGGAAACTTTTGATTGGATTTTTAATTTCCTGGAGATCTCTTTAAATTTGTCCATACCTTCTAATTCTTTCTTTTATTGTTCTTTCAAGGTTTCCATCATTTCCTATAATCCTCTGTGTTTTTGATTGATGTTTTCTTAGATATGTTGAGCAATTCATTGTTTGTGATTGTCATTTTTTTAATCTGAGATTATTTCCAATCTGATTTCTTCTAAAGTTGCTTTTTCACTTTAGTTACTATCATTTCAGATATTTCATGGGTCTTCCAAATTCTTCTTCTATATTGATGTTTATTGGACTTGTCATGTATGATATGGGTGTCTGATAATGTATTTTATTTTTTCATATTGCCATTTTCCATTTGAAAAATACTTTCTTTTGTTACCTGTGATCTTTGTAAGTTCTTTGTAGATAGTTATATCACGGTTATCAAGACCTTTCTAGGAAAATTCTGCTCTTCTAAGATACATTTTGTGAGTAGGAGATTCTTGGCTTGTGTCTGTCCGAAGATCCTACTTTCCAAATTAATTCAGATTAGGATGTTGTTATATGTTTGACTCATTCCCAGTCTTTTGGTGTAGGGCTGCAATGAGGTTATTGAACCAGAGCTTTCTAGTATTGTTACATAAGGGAGACAACTGATTACAACAGATAAAATAATAGATCAATAATGACCACATAAAGCCCAATTTAGAAACTGACAAAGAGTAGTCACTGTAGATTTTGTACATTAGAACCATAGGAGCCAAGCCTGTAGTTATATAATAGAACTAATGGTAGATTCAGAGTGTATCTAAAGTGTCTCCCCTTTAAAAGTGGATTTACCCTGTGGTGAGAAGATTTACAGAAAAGCGGAGCGCATAATAAAGACAGCTATAAAGGAAATGGAAATATGGCTGGAAGACTAACGATGGTCATACAATGTTTTGGAAACTAGAAAAGTGGGTAGAAAGAATGAAGCAATATTCAAAAGATTACCTGAACAAGGTCTCTGAGATTGTGTGATGGTATTATAACAAGAAAAAGGAAACAGAAAGAATAAAATTGGGGGGGGGGGAAGAAAGATAAACAATAAAGATAAAACAGAATATATATAGTCACACTCCCTTGTTTCTGTTAGATATGTTTTTGTCTTCCTAAGCATAATGTTTGTTCACCTAACTTATGGCTTCCTGGCTTATATTCATATTTTTACATCTCAATAGTGTCACGTGTCAATCATGAGTCCTAGTCCGGATCCTATTTTATTGCCATGTTTCCCCTGGTAGCTTGGTCTAAGCATCTTAGTTCTGCTGATGGAAGTGGTTTCAGAGTGGCCAGTTCTTCGCATGCTGACCAAATATCTCAGTTTAGGGATAAGAGTCCGCCACCTCTTTGTCTATTTTAACAGGATAAAAAGCTTGTATTTCAAAATCACTATTAAATACAGGCTGAGACATTATCCCCAAAATATGTGACTGTCTTCAACTTCAAATAAGAGATCAGGGTAAACGAGTTGTTTTCCTTTTATTAACAGGAAACTCAAGGCCAGGGAGACAGCTCAGTAGAATAAGCGCTTGCCTGGCAAGTGCAAGGTCTTGAGTTCAATTCCAAGTCCTACAAAAAAAGAAAGAAAAATTTCTACATTTAAAAAATAAAGAGCTCTATTCCCCACAAGTCTCTCATTTCACCTCAGCAAAAATAAAATTTAGAGTACATTGCATTGAAGTTAAGCTAGACAAAGTTATATGAGCAATAGATAAAAATATTAGTAAGTGCTGATAAAGTTTTCTTGAAATTTCTTCTGTGTTATCACTTTCCTTAAAAACAAGTTATGGGACATAAACTACAGTTACAGGGGCTGGGTCTCAGCCACAGTAGAGATCTTATTTGCTTCTGGGAGTGGCATGTGTTATGAGAGGTTAAGTGATTCTCAGAACCAGTTCAGTCAGAAATTGTAGATTTCAAGAAAATGACTCTATCAAACTATGAGGTTTAGAGATGGCAATGTGATGATGGAAGAAGAGAGACGTTCTGATCCTCACATGCTGGCTGCCATTGAAAGATCCTGAGTTTATTTCTCTGGTGTAACTCTGTAACTTAGCTGTAAGTCAGCTGAAAGTTAATTTGGTTCTCAGTTCTCCACCAAGGTTCTTCGTCACTTACATGGGTCATCTTCTTCCATTATGACATCATAGAAACACTGTGCCCTTAAATTCTTTTCCAAGTTATTGCTCTTCCTTTAAAAATCATTCCCGAACACCTCCAGTTTAGGCACAGTTCAACCTGGGCCTCATTGTCTTTCCTCCAGTGAACAGTCTTCCTCCTCATCAACACTGCATACTCTGCTGTGGGCATAAACTTCCTCTTTCTTTTTCACTTCCTTTTCCTTTTTAATTTCTATTTCCTTTTTCCTCTTAAACTCACACTTTTCCAGTCACAACATCTCACTTCTTATGACACATTTCATTGGGAAATGAAAATCCTAGTGCACATATACTGACTGACAGAAATAATGAATGAATGTACAAATGTTCATGCTTAATTAACTTATTAAATGTATTAAATAAATAACATCAGCAGTAATTTATTTACTAGTCCATTGGGCAAGCATTGATGGAGCTACGATGTGCAAATAAACAATAATCAGAATGCTTGATACTAAAATTTTCTTCTAGAACATTAATACTTAACAAAAGTTTTTTAAAATATTCATTAAATTAGAAACATATAAACAGTACAAAGCTAATATAGTAACACCCATATGACTTCCATATACTTTCAATAGTTAACATTTTCTCAGACTATCTTTAGATATAGGTTCTTTTTTTTTTGGTGAAATTCATGTGACCTTTAATTCCTTATCCTACTAATGTCTCACAGTAAGTATAAGGATTCAAGATGGGGTGGGGAAGAAGAGGAAAGCTTCTTCCAAGTTCCTTGAACTACTGAAGTGTGAGAATAGACATAATTTTCTCAGACTATCTTCAGATATAGGTACAGATATAGACATAAACATAGACATAGGCATAGGCACAGGCATAGGTGTAGACATAGATACAGATAGATACAATTTGGGAGGACCATCTGAGGAAAAACTTACAGCTCTAATTATTCTATCTTTTAATATGTCAGCATGCATCTATAAGGATTCAAATACCATTTTGAGAAAAAAATGAACATTAATTTTGGTTCCAAAATATCATTTCATGTAACTATAGTATTACCATTTTTCTTAAAATATTAATGATTCTTAGTAAGATATACTCATAGTCCAAATTTGGATTTGCACAACTGTTTAAAATATAACTTTTCACCAGTTTTTTTTTTTTTTTTTTTTTTTTTTTTTTTTTTTTTTTTTTTTTTTTTTTTTTTTTTTTTTTTTTTTTT